>JAACJT020003120.1:0-10504 GCA_009936485.2 Gymnarchus niloticus | reverse complement strand
ACCATAATATCAAATATGAATTGTAGTTTAAGATAAGTAGACAGCACTCAGTCTGCCTGAGACATTATTGCACGAGTAAAAAAAAACCTAATTAAGAATAATTCTCAAAAATAGGTCAAACTCCCAGGACTTCTGCTTTAATGTTCTTAAGCACGCTTTGTGTGAACACAGTTTCGGCCTTTGTAGACTGGGCCTGATTTTTGAACATTTACCAATAAATTCTAAATAATTAAGCAAGTAAAGTTTACAACATTCTTCAACATTTACAACAGCCTTCAGTGCTTGTGTGTTAACACGTTTTCCTGCTTAGGTCTAGCTGAGTGCAATTTTCACCTCACACTACAATGTCCCCAACACCCTGCTAATGCTAAGGAATACACCGTAATCAAAGAGTAATACGTCAACAACAGTAGCCAAAAAACTGAAGTAACCCCACAGTATTACTAAAAAGTGAGGCAACATAGATGCCTAAAAAGAAAGAAAAGTGATAAAACCATCTCATCGAGATAGGAAACTGATTAAAAGATAACTGACCAATGGCTGACAGGATATGAATTTTAAGCAAAGGTTTGGCATGTGTTTTTTCTTCAACACTGCCTCAACAAGTGGTCAGCACTATCTTTACACAATGAATCTGTCACTAAGAAACATCTCTATGTTCACGCGGAAATTCATGCCAGATGTCAAAATTCTAAAGAAAGTCCCCCCCAGTAATTCAAAAGGTCACATCAGCAGAGGGACAGAGCTGAGGGAGCAGAAACTACTCTGACGACACGTTACCGTAAGAGCTGCGGTGAACTTCAATATTTCCCAAAAACCATGCAAGTCCTATCAAAAGCCTTTGTCTGAGCCTCTCCTCTGGTTAGCCTACACAGGTCACACTGGAAAAAGCATCTTGCAGACCTGCACAAGCTGTATGTATAGGGATGGGGGGCGAATAATATGAAGTGTGAATATGTGAAAAGTGAAGCTCTTAGGACAAGCAGACTTTCAGGATGCACGACGACTCGAAGGTCATCACCCCAATGTAAGGAATTCAGAGAATTTACAAAACCTGTGCGATTCCAATCACTTTGTCGAAATTCATAACGGTATGTTCTGCTAGTGTTTCCGATCTGTTGGACCTAATGAGTTCTGCTGAAGGCAGATGTTTATGAATATGGATAAGCAGCAGGCCAACGTCTTGATTATGACTCATGAATAAGTAGAGAGAGAGAGAGCAAGCGTACACACTTAGCTGAGGAGTACACAGAATACATGGCTTACGCCCCTCAGCTCGAGCGGTTTCTGGTACTACGACACACTGGAATACCCACCCGGACCCCTGCTTCCCATTCTGATCTGCGTGACTGCGTCGAGGACATCTCTCAATTACTGCAAATCATAATAAACTCAACGATCGTGCATACTGTACCTGTTGATAAATATTCCAAAACATAGCCACTGACTAGAAAAGTATCTGAAAATGCTAATTAACTAACTGACATTCTGACTTGTGTGTGTGTGTGTGTGTGTGTGTGTGTGTGCGTGGAAGCTTGATTTCTCATCCGGAGTGGATTCTAGCCTTTGGCCCTGTGCTGCCTGGATTAGGCTCCAGGCCCTGCATACCCCTAAACAGCATATTCAGTTAGGAGATGGATGGACAGATGGATGGGCACACACTTTTTTCTTCACACGTACCTGTTCAGCAGCCTCACGGCTCATGGCTAGGGCCAACTGTAGCTGCAGCTCCTCCTCCCCGCTGGTCTGCGGCCTGGCCTGTTCCAGCTCAGAGCGGACACGCGGGGACACGGCTAAAAGACAGGAGCGCGGACTCGTCACGCGTGTAGCGGACAGTGCGCCTCGAACGTCACGCGTGTGTGTGTTCTGGCTGTATCCTGAAGTACAAAAGAGGCCAGGGGCTGTGTTGCAGGTGGTTGCTCCTTATCTCCATACTCTACGAGGTTCGATCAGAGCATGACATGACAGCCTCAACTGTCAGCTATCAAGGGCTGCTTCCTGGGTAACCAGACCCCATTCCTCAAGGACAGTACAGGACACCCAATAAAGCAAATCCATTCACATAAGCAAACGAAACAAATTAACAGTCTTGACTCGGAGATAAAAAGAAAAACAAATCATAAAAATCACCCCTAATTTGCATACTTTAAAAATGTAAAAAGTGTGAAGAACATTTTACTGTATTAACAGTCCTGGCAATAATTCCCTGTCATTCTCATTTGTCATCATCTATTACCAAGATAAAGTCAGTCATTTTAAACTGCAAGATGGCATGAAAATGACCCAGGGCTCCAGTTACTGGGCCAAATTAAGCTGCAGAACCAGGAGAAAATGCACATTAAATTTCTTTCACCAGCCAGCAGTGGGAGTCATGGCTGAGCTTGGCTGTGAGGTTAAAGGCTAAATGAAATGTCCATGCATTTCCCCTAAGAACAATGTCAGGAAAACCCGGCAATAATTTAAAATCCCTAAGTTAGGTCTCGTACCCTTCATTCCAGTACGGATGTCCTTCGAAACAGAATGAAATTATGTCACCTAAGCAGATTCCTTTTCATTCTTCAGTCGCCTGAGCATCCGCTTTAATTGTACCCAAAAAAATCAAATCTAATTTTTGAGCAAGACCCAGACCGAGTTTCCATGATTGCCCTAAGGTCTCTTCAGCATTTGAGAAAATCACACTGGTCCACATGAATAATTCATATACGAGAACCCAGAAACTCTGGTGAAAAGACAAGTAATGCTCAAAAAAGACCAGAGTAACGCTGAATCCAGTAAAACTAACAACCATGGCATGAGCGGTAAGAGACAGGGAGACCCGCTTTAGTGTCCTCTCATCAGAAATGCCTTTACAGCAGAAGGCCAAGGTGCAAAAATCGTACACCACTGTGCTCTCCGTTTTGTTGGGGTGGATTTTTCCATTTAGGAATAACAACCATGTGTAATAGGATTTAGTCCCATTTATGCCTACAGAACCATGTGTTTTTTCACAGCCCAGAACCTGGGATTAGGAAAAAATGCAGACAACTTCCCACATACAACAAAGCTGAGGTTTCTTACAGATATGGCAGCTTTGAGCACAAATAGCCTAGTTTAAGGAGAAAGGGCATAAATTGGCAAATGTGTATTTTACTTCTTTCTGCAGATCTTTGGAGGGATACGTTACCTAAAATATCGGATCTTTTAAAAATTCAATTACTTATGACAATATAGGTCCTGGTGGAGTACCGGACTTACATCCAGGGTACGAAGTCGGTGACCCACCGGACCTGCCATACTCCTCTGAGTAGTTGGTCGATAGGTCCGGTTGACTGGAGCCATGCTTGAACTCGAGTCGGCCATCGCCGCCAACCTGCACCATGCGCTCCCTGGTCCTGAGTGCCTGCGTGCGCTCCGCCTTCAGCCGCTCGCCATCTCTCAGCAGCGCCACCAGCTGCCCGGACTTCTCCCGCACACCAACGCCACGGTCTCTGCCGTCGTGGTCCACATAGCGGAAATCGGCCAGCGTCTGCACGGCGAGGACATTCTCGCGGCACTGCAGAGTCACGCGCTCTGAGCCCGTCTTCACCAGGTACTCCATCAGCGTCAGTGCCTTGTGCACGTGACGCCAGTTCTTGCCGCGGTCACCGAGGCGACGCCAGAGCATGCGCATGATCTCGGAGAAAGCCACCACGTTGTAGGTGAGGTCGGCAATCTCAGACATCAGCGAGCTGGCCGGACCCCATGGGTCGTTGGAAGTGGCCTCCCTCACCTTCTTCTCTGCCTCCGAGTAGTTGTTCATGACGTTCTTCACCTGGCGTCGTATAGAGCTCGGCATTTCGCTCGTTGGGGCGATGACAGCTTCAGCAGGGACCTTTTAAGACCTCGGAAGGCCTCTCATTGAGGTCTTCTTATGCTGTTTGATGCTCCTGATGCGAACGTGAGGCACCCAGAGAAGAGCATGATAAAAATCATCGCAGCAGGCTTATGGAGATCAATGCTGAAGGCATTTCTATTAGCTGGGAGGCAGATCAAAAGGCAGAGGTGAAAGCGAGACCGTGAGCATGAAGAGAAATCGACTGAAAAGCACACAGAACGTGAGGAAGCTGTGTGAGTAGTTTTAAAGAGACGGGTACTTCACCACCCCAAAGAAAGTTTGCAAATATCCCTGGGGCTATTAGGAAAACATGGCTCCTTTGGGAATTTTGCAACAAGCTAATTCTCTCTCTTAAAATAAACATACACTATATAGACAAAAGTATTGGGACACCAGTGAATGGGGGTTCACATACTTTTGGACTCGAGTGATTAAGTCATACTCATTGCTGAGACGGATGTATAATTAAACAAATAGTCATGCAATCACCAGCAATAAACACTGGTGGCAGATTGGGTCACTGTCAATGTGGCACCATCATAAGATGCCACCTGCCCAACAAGTCAGTATCAAACTTCTACCTTGGTTAACTGGAAGTGAAGTGATTGCGATGTGGAAAATTCTATAAGCAAGAGTTCAGTTGTGATGTGATAGGCCACAGAAACACAAAGGAACCTGATTAATCAACATCAATACCCAACAACACTGATGCTGTTATGGCTGAACGGCAACAAATCCCAACAATGATATTCAAACATCTAACGTGAAGCCTTTCCCAAAGTGTACAAGCAAAGGAGGACCAACTTCTTATTTATACCCTTGGTTTTGGAATGAGATATTGCACAGTCAGGTGTTCCAATAGTTTTGTCCATATAGTGTACCTGTGGACTGATAACAATTCAGGACAAGTAATGAGGGAAAAGCTAGGTAGTAAATTTATATGCAACATAAGACATTTTGGAGCATGTACTTAATATCAATATGAAAGTGATATCACACCGCCGTATGGAGGCTAAATATGTCAGGAGAAACCAAAGTATCATTTTACAGGAGAAACTGATGCGAAAACACAAAAAAATATCAAATGGACCCAGCAGTTCAAAAGTAAAACATACAAATGCATTAAAGCATGCAATCATATATAAAGCATACACAAGAATTTTGGAATTAGTTTCCCATATCATGGCAAATATATGGTATTATTTGTGTCATACAGGACAGGTTTTAACAAGCAGACAACAAGCTCAAAAAGGGTCACGTTATACTGCGTCAAACGAGAAACACAATACATGGATTTTTGCCATGTTGTGCCTTGGGGCTCCCCAACACTCTTACTTGAAGAAGTCCCCATTGTATGCATGCAGTGTTAGGGTCTAGCTATTGCAAAATCCCCCAGTACACGTTCCGGCATATCATGGGACTTTCTGAAAAGAGATGTCAAAATGAAAAATTGAGGAGAGGAAAAAAAAAAAGCCCTCTTGTAACCTGAACTAGGGACAGATAAAGTATGAATAAAACAATGGATACACAAGATAGAAAGTGATAATGCTTACCTTTAGTATTTAACAGTTTTGGGATTCGTGTGTTAAGCAATATCAATCTGTTTGTTTACAAGTAAGAACCAAACAAATTGTGTTTTTTATTAGTTTATCTGACAGAGACAATGCATTCACATTTATTAATTTATGTATACCAGAGCTGGTCTAAAAGACTACATTTCATCTGTTGTCTCAAGTAGTATGTTAGAGAATTAAGGCATAATGTATGGATGATGAATTAGAGTGTATCTTTGACTTATTAAAATGTATTACATCTACAAGCAAATGAATGACAGAAAGTCTTAGGGAAGCTGGTCCGTCAGGCATTTATGCAGTGTGCAATTACTGCATATAATATCATTGATCAGAACAGACGTCTTTTTGGGATTTTACTCACTCACTCGCTAAACTCAAACTCTGCTGTATAACCTATGTTATCATGTTAAAGGCACTTAGCAGTGGTTGGATGCGCCTTTAAAAATTGAATACAGGCATCAAACAGTAAAACCTCAAAGCAATATTAAAACACAGCTGCATTACTTTCCATACACCACTTGACTTTAAGGTGTGTGACATTAACTTGGGTGAAGTGTTGAGACGCCTAAAAGCTTTATGCCTGAATAAAGCATATCGCCCAGAGCGAGGGTCTTCCAACAAAACCACCTTGCCCACCTTTAACACTTCACTCTCAAGATAATACTGCATAACCCAATGAAGCATTCTAGTTGCCCACATGACCTCCATACTACTCCAGGTATATTAGTGAAACATCACAGGAAACATCTGCCATCCAAATGAACTTTTAAAGTTTTCCTGGCCAAAGGAGAATACAGGTCACGTGAACACGACAGGGAACAACCATCGTATCTTCACTTTATATGCTGTTGTCCCAAAATCTACCCACTAAACACTCAAGTCTACCACTCAACGCAAATAATTAAAAGGCTTGTAATACAACTGTAATGTCATCCAGCTTTGAATGCTTTGGTTTCTTGTTCATCAGTTGCACTTTTTCAGACAACGCTGCTATAACAGTCATATCTCATGAGAAATTTCTCTCACCACACACGGGTACCTATCTATTTTAGCTACATGTCACCGGCGTAGTATAATGACAGAATAAGCTTAACCCTGCCAGCGGGTCCGTTCAACTAGTGCTGGCAAAAGTTTGCAAATTGAGGAAAAAGTGACATATAGCTCATTCCAGCTCGGCTCAAAATACACTGAGTGGATGAAAATTAAGGCATAACACACTGACTATGGTTTACCAGGGAGTAGGTTCTAAGAACAGCGTTAATCAAAGCTGAGCTTTACACACTTAACCAGTGCGATTTATCCTGGTAGTGAAGGTAAAGAATTTCAAATGTATATTGAGTAAAATATGACGGCCCGTTTTAAATATTATAATACAGGCGTCCGTACGTGTGCGAGTCACGTACTGGACCGTGTTGGCTCAAATTTCTTCGGCAGAAGGTGTATATCAAGACTCTTAACTGAAGCATTATTTGTAATACGAAACAAACATAATTACAATATGAGTGGCGGGTTATCGTAGTGAGTTTTAAAATTTATTTCCCCAAAAACAAGCAGGTGTTTATTATTTTGGTTGACTGGGGCTAAGATCATCATCATCATAATCATAATCATCAATTTATATAAACAGCTGCAGCGCCTGCACCACAGTAAGGCAGAGGTGCAATTCAGCGCAGTCGCTTTCCCTGCCTGCTCATATAGCTGCGAGTATTATAAATTCAACGTCTAAATATAAGAAATATTTTTTCAACACCTCGTGAAAAAATAATAACGTGCCAATATGCTAATAAGGCACCGATTAAGAGTCGTAACCGCTCGTACAAATGATAAAAATCGTAGCAGTTATTGCATGCTGATGCATTTAAACCTTAAATCAGTGGAGTTGTAATAGTTACCTCGCTTGGGCTGTAAGTTTGCGTCCCCCACGGGGAGGCAGGTTCACCGCAGAGTTTCAGACGACAGAAACTTCGTAGAAGTCCGTCCCAGACGCAGAACAACGTGCCATTCTAGTTGCTCATTTTTTTTATTTTTTTTTAAGTAAATTAATTTGCTTAATCTGCGGTTTAGAGCATTAAGAAAGCCGTTCCGGGTGTCGTATGCAGCCCTCCCGTCCCTCTGTGACATTTAGTCTGCATTTCAGTATGGCGGAGGGGGGCTTAGCGGCGGCCCAAGGTTTGGATAAGACCGTCGGATATCCAAATCCTTCACTGTAGACGTGGGGGGAAGAATTGCCAAAACATCTTAGAGATGTTCCTTTATTAATACGTACTTGTGCTCAAGTCAAATTCAAATATACCATATGTTAGTATAAGTTCTGATAATGATAAAGTTTTTCTACGTAGAAAATTCAGTACAAAATGTTTAATTTCATTCCTCTGGTTCAACAGCACAGAGCTGAAGGCAAAAACTAATAAGATTGTTTCAAATATCACCTGACAGGCTGCAATAGATAAAGTTATTGGAAAGTCTACCTGTAAAACCATCATGTACCTGTAATAATACTGTTATAGCATAAAGTATGGGATGTCATTTCATGTTTATGTCATACTTGTTTTTTTTTTCTTGTGATCTTTTGTATTTTGTTTGTATTTTAATACATGAACCCATGAAAACGTATACTTTGTGAAAGCTTTTGAATTCTGAAATTTGGCTGTGATGCAATTCCTATAAGTAATCTTTACCTAAGATGATGTCCATCTGATACTTTTTCATACAGAGGTATGGAGATGGAGTGTCTGACGGAAGTTAATAGTTGTTTAGTTTGCCATTTACACATTGACAATTAAGGGAAATTATAATTATTTTCTGGCCTAAAAGTCACCATCAGAATAAATTGCCAATGATCAACCATGAACCATCACACCTAATTAAATACAGTTTAACTGCCTTTTTGTTGCTGTTATTATGCATTTGTTTAATAGAATCTAGTGTAATAAGTGAAAACTCTACAAAAGTTCTACAAGGTATTCCAGATAAGCACCAAATAGAAACCATTCATAATGTTGTTAATACACGACAACATATTGTCAGTTATTAGCTGTGTTTGCAACTGTAAAATGCAGTTTGAGAAAAGACTGAAAATAGTGATAAGCTTTTACAAAAAGTATGAGAATAATACGATAAATCGTTAATACAGCCGTGGGGACTAATTGTTTTAAAATTTAAATCATATAATAATGTATCCTAAAGATTGAACGTGGGTTATAAAAATTAGAAAAACACATTATAATGACAAAGCTATCACAATTTGAACGTTCATATTCAAAACAAGCTTAGGATTTCACATCTGCCATCTGTCCCCTGCTTTTTGTGAGAGCCCCTAAATAGCAGTGCTTAGCATTTGTGCTGTATATTCTCATAGGGCTTATTAGTAAAGCCACTGTCAGAGCTGGTCAACAGGAGCTGAAGGAACGTTTGTGAAGTCACCGAAAAAAACATCACAGCCGAGCCACCAAGTTTAAACACATGACAGTTAGTGGTCCCCGTCAATCTTCACAAAATGCAAAGCAGGCTTACAGTCACTAGTTCAGTGGCCAATGAAGCATTTGAGAAATGTGCCCTCGATTTTTTTTAGTAGGGAGAATTCATTCCAAGCTTGTTGTCAAACTGCAGCTTCTGCCTCTTCTGATATCTCACCCTCATTCTGCAACACAGGATGGACTGTTTTTTAAAGGAAGTGAATGCAGGTCATGAAGAGAACACCAAGCGGTGATAGAGAAGCACATTCAGACAGACGCTGGCAGTCAGCCAGTGGAGAGCCCAGCAGAGCTGGACAGAAATGTATTACCTGCTGTTAGATTTTAGAATACATGTATTGAATCAATAGAAACTGTGAAAGTTACTTTAGACAGACTTCTGCTAAACCCAGAAATGTTAAGAATGGAGCAAAGACTAAATCTGAACATCCCAGCAAACAGGGAATGTTACAGGAACGTTAAAGCAATGTTAACAACATAATGAGAACATCATTGGATGTTGTGGGAATGTTCCCTCTTTGCTGGGATTTTGTTCTTTCTATGTTTATGACGATAATCCACTATGGTTTCTGAAAAGTGTTGATGCTGCCCTGAACTCATGAAGCTTTGTGCCCTCGTTGATGCAGATCAGAGGGAGAGGCCACAGAAAACCGAGAAGCCATGTGGTCCTTGTGACGTCAGTAATGACAAGAACGTGAGAGCCTACTACTGCAGAAACATTTATGACAGTCCTAAGGAGAAAAAATCATGGAAATACTGCTTATCCAGTACAAGCTTGTGGTGGAGTCTGGAGCCCAGGCAACACAGGGCACAAAGCTGGGGACACTTTAGATGGGATGCCAATCTTTCCTTGTCCCAGGGAAGATGGAGACTAAGGGTCTTACAGAAAAGACAGGGGAATAGACTGACAGAATGAGAACCTGACCAGTTCCCTCGCCAAACAAGATTAACACAGACACTAACACTAAGCAAACAGAAGAGCGTCATCAGAGTTTATCTCGAGGCAGAAGCCATGGAGCATGAGGCTGAGACACGTCAGATAGATGCAGATGGTGGGCCCAAACTTCACCGGGAAGTAAAGCACAAAGGACCTCTGGGTCTAGTATTGGAAAATGAACGGTCTCACGTTATATGGAAGCATAATGAGAGTCACGTGTGGACTGACCAACCCATGTGGGCATTGAAAATTCTCCCATTTTAACCAAAGCCTGTTTTCCAGTACAACTGATTCTACGCTGCACTACCTTTCTGGGCAGAAGGTGCATATTCTTCCCCGTTGGCACCTTTATAATGGAGCCATCAGATGACTTGCCTAGGAGAGAGACGCTGGAGGAGAAATGACTGAGTCTTGAATGGCCTCAAAGGATTAAAGTAGAGATGTCATGCAATGAAAACACTTTGGGAAGAAGAACCCTGATTCATAGTTTAAATGGGAATCTGTTGCTTTTAACACTCAGACTCTTTATTCTCACTCTTCCACCATTGAAATGCTAAGTGTTCCTTTTTGCATGGTGTTATTATTTCCTGTTATTCAACATGTATGCAGAATACATCATGCGAAATGCTAGGCTGGACGAATCAAAAGCTGGAATTAAAATTGCTGG
>JAACJT020003119.1:0-10510 GCA_009936485.2 Gymnarchus niloticus | reverse complement strand
CTCCACTGTGACAGTGTCCATGCAGGTCTTGATGTAGCACAGTACACTGTCTGTGAAGAGTTCCAGGTCAGGGTGTTTGAAAATGTCCCAGTTAGTCCTGTCGGAGCAGTCCTGCAGCTGCAGAGTGGCATCCTCAGGCCAGGTTGTGATGATGCCATAACAACCAGTTCAACCACCAAACATTGTATTCAAAGACTGATTTACACAGAAACGGCATAGCTTAATGTTTTTGAGATTTTTTTTTTTTTTAGAAACAAAAACAACCCTCCACAAACAGTATTGGAGAAGCAATTGACATAAATTATAGATACAATATAAATATTTTACAAAATGCGATAATAAAGAAACCAGCCGACATTAAAAGATTTATTGGGCGTAATCGAGAAGATGGATTAGCCTAAATGCTTTAAATACTGGTGTTAATGCTTTAAGTATTGCCACCAATATTGATGTTCGATGTAGCTTAGTGAACTTGAGAACTCTAGAACTATGGAGTTCAGTACCCTGGTCAGGACCAAGTACTGTTTTTTGAACCAGATGACATAAAAAGATTTATCAGTGTAATGTAAATAAGAGTATTGCACTATATTACAGAAACCTCAATGCAATATGCATGCATTCTACAGCCTTACTCGCCTTGCCTTTCTTGAAGCAAACTCATCTATGACATCATCATAAGACAACTGTTGAGAGACCGCAATTTATACTAATGATGGAAAGTCCACTGAGACGTTCTTGTGCCATAGTAGATCTCAGGCAGCTCTGAATGAGTTTGAGCTTAGAGAAGCTCCTTTCAGCAGCAGCCACTGTAACAGGAAGGGTGGCAAAGATTCTCAGAGCTATCTACATATTGGGGTAAATTTCTGTGAGCGTCTTCTCATGTAGGAAGTTCAAGAGTTCTGTGTTTGTCATGTGTCTTGATGGCAAATGTGGAAAAATTTTCATTTCCACAGCAAGTTCCTTGCCATCAATATCTGAGTGTCCATCACTGGTTAGAGCAGTGCTCATGCAGAATGAACGTCGGCTAAGAAGATGCCAACAGACATAGGCTACTAGTTTTTGAGGCATGACAGTGAACGGTCCGTGCAGCAAATTTAAAACAATAAAAGTGCATTTCTCAAAATTAGGAATGTTATTCCCCAAACACCTGAAAAGTCTTTTAAACTTTCCCTTCAAATTTAAGGCGGGAGTAACTGATGTTAACTAGCTATTTATTAAATTAGCGAACGATATCCAAAATAAGTTAGTCACTGTGATATCATCTGATATCAGTTACCAGATGCAGAGACTTCATCCTCAGCTGAACTGGCTTTATTGCAGAAACCAATGTGGCACTGCTATAACCTAACTAAACATGGAGCTACAGCCTCACCTGACTAAGCCATATTCACTCTTCTGCTACTCTGTATACTCTCTATACGAAATAACATTGGTGCCCTCTATTGGTCCGGGCTGCAATAACCTCTAATAGTCACTTCGTAACATCCCTCCCCTCTTAAATCTGAACTACACCATAGTTGCCAGTGTCTCACAAACAAAAACAGGTGTACCCACATGTCCATACAACATACTTCTAATTCTACATTTTCCCATTTTTTTTTTATAACAAATATTAACAACATGAAAATATGCAAATCCGAATACCCTCCACAACTCAGTCACACCAAGTATGCCCAAGGACATGTGCAAAATGAGTTAATTACAACTACAATACTACTCAAACAAAATGCTTCATCTTCGTGACTTTAACATGTCCTTTACTTCACAAAATCCTTCATATATGCTGGCGGTCTCCCATTTCTTTGAGAGAAAAGAGATGCTGGGTATATTGGGAGAAGGATGCTGAGGATGGAACTGACAGGCAAGAGGAAAAGAGAAAGGCCAAAGAGGAGGTTTATGGATATAGCGAGATTGGACATGCGGTTGGTGGGTGTGACACAGCGGGATGCGGAGGACAGGAAGAGATGGAGAAGGTTGATCCGCTGTGGTGACCCCTGATGGGAGCAGCCGAAAGTGAATGAGTCTGGGTGCACCCTCAATCCTACCAGACCAACGGGGTTGGGGGAAAGGAAATCCACAGGCACTCCTCCTTAAGAAGTGTTTCTCAATGGTTAACTTGCCATCTCCTTCGTCAAGGAGAGAATCCAAATCTTGGGGTTTTTCTGGATCTCAAAAAAAAAAAAAAAAAGCCTAGCCTGTGTGTTTACAAGACTAATATTACACAAGCTCAAAATGACTGCATCAGTACTATACATGATCACAACGAACACATATAGTCTAAAGATATTATTGCCAACAGTAACATCCTAAAAATAAAAGAATCCAAACTGTATAGTATTCATATTTTTGCACCCCTCTTCCTAGCATGAGGCTAAGTTTTACCAGGTTTATCTGCTAAATGAATTCGTATTATTCATTTTCTACTTACAGCTTTACTCTTTAACATATCGCTTCAAAAGTTAACAATGTAAGTTTTACATAGTTTAATCCAACTACAATTATAAAACTCCAAAACATAACGACATTGTTCGTAAGCAAATGACCACTACAGTAATGAAAAATGGAGAATGTTACTCCATGTACCAGGCCATTGGAGATAACCTGTCAGCTAACACCCACACTTCTGTTGCATATTATTAAGAATGTTCATTCATGTAAACATTTACAAATCGACAACTCAGGTACATGGGTTTATCAAAATAATCACTAATGAATAATCACTTTGAATAAAATGCATTACCTTAACAGTGAGACTAAAATTATAAACTTATATATCAACATCTCGCTATACCACGCGCTTACCTAACATTAGGTACATTTGCTGCTAATTCAAAGAAAAAATAAGTTACTCACCAAGACTCCAAGAAAGCAACACCTTAAAAATCTTTTGCTGCAAAATGAAAATAATCTTCTTAAATAGTGGAGCAGATAATACAAAAATCGTGCAAATTGTGATACAAGCACCAAATTTGGTATGATAATGGCCCTATTGGCCATTTGAAAATCCAAGATGGCGGCCATTTTTCAAGATGGCCGCCAAAACGAGCTTTTGAAGTCGATTTTTCTGATAGTAATGCATATATTTGATCGATTTGAATGATGTTAGTGTTTATTTATATGTTTTCTAGGATGCTGGATTCATCTACTGTTGTTAGCCTTGTTCTATTGTAAATGACACAAATTAGCACTTTAAAATAATAATAAGAAGACATCACATCAACAACAAACTTTTAATGAATACTTTCAATCAGATGAACAGATTCAGAGCTTGTATATATAGTGTATATAACACTATAATAATACCATAAATCTGGACGGCAACAACACTTATTCAAAGAACAAAAAAACCTATACAGAACACCTAATACTGAACTAATTAACATACAAGTAAAAAATACTTGATAATGTCAGTTGCTTTGCATAATGTTCATAATTGGATAGCTGGCTGTTCCTGTACCAATGTTAATACTTCTACTGCTGACACGTGCAGCTGCAGAGTGCAGTGCAGGAGAGCCCTGAACGACAGCATTTGTATCTCTGGTTGCAGCCTTTCTTGCAGGAACACTTAGTCAACTCCTGACAGCTTGCTGAAACTGGTGGAAAAGTCGTCCAAAAGACTTGCCATGTCTCTCCTTTCTGAGTCCAACCCCAGTCAGCAGGACTGACAATTTCTGGGTTGGTTACAGTTGCTTGACCCCAGATGATCACAGCCTGGTAGGCAGCATGTTTTGCAGGTTCCATGAGGGTTGCACTGGTTGGTGGGATTGCATCATAGGACCTCTGCTTTCGGGCAAACAGATCCAGCCTTGCCTCATCGACACCAGTGGCAGCACTTGATCTGTCATACATGAGAACAACAAACTTCTCCAGCTTCCGCAGGTCTTCACCAGAAACTTCTATTGGACACTTGATAAGTTTTGTGAAGGTCTCAGAAACCTCACCATAGACATTCCATGTCAGCCATGCAGATTTCTTTCCTGTGAAAAGACGAGACAACGTCGCAGCCTGTGAATGCATGGAAATATAGGATCCCGCTGGTTTTCTCAGGTCCTATTGCAGAGACTACCTCATGGACTGGTATCCATTAAACACTTGCTCATTGGCCAAAAGTAATCCACGTTTTGAAGACTAAACCGCTGTAGAGATGGCAGTGTAGGTACAGCTATGACAATAACATCAGTGTCATTGGCTTTGATGATGAGTGTTTTACTTCCCTCTAGCATTGCATCTCTGGCATGCACAAATATATGTGTATCAGCTTCTCTGTGACAGCATGTAGCCACAGCATCCAGCGACCTGTTCTTGTTGCTGATGCCATCTTCTCCTTTTGTCACAATGATTGTGCTTGTGGATTCAGCTTCATACATTTTCTCTGCGAGATAATGGAAGAGTTCAGTCTTGTTGTCATCCCGCAGAAAGCTTCTCCAGTTTGCTGGGATTTTGCTGGTTCCAATCACTCTTCTTCTGATCCCCTGACCTCTTTTTGATCTGGTTTCAGACTTCAGACTGGAATTTTTTATAAGTATCAAACACAATATCCACCTTCTCATACTTGGCTCCAAAGGATTCCACTTTTGGAACTATATCTTCTTTTACGTAGTCATTGAATGTCTTTGAACTACATGGAGGCAGGGAATTGATAAGGGCTGAACCATCAATGATGATAGTGTCGCCATGGGTTTATTGTCTGGCAAAGTAACTTGTGATTGAAGAATGTCGGCTAGCTGGGACTTCTGGCACATATGAAGCTTGCCACTGTCACTAAGAGAGGCAGGTGCTGATTAGTTCTCATGCTTGAAGAATTCTTGCAAGTCAGTCTGTCTGTTCTGGCAGGAAATGAAGAGCCGAGAGAACAACTTTCAATCATCTTTCAGCACTTTCTCCTTTGAGCTGCTGGCAGCCTGCTCGTGCTTGAAGAAAGAAACCTTGTTCTTCCTGATTGGTTGGAGGAATGTACATTCTTGTTCATTCTGCAAGCCCTCCATGAATGACTGGAATATCTCCTTGCCTCTCTCCTGATGGGTACCAACCAGTTCAGCTAGAGCTGGATCTTCAATCACCTTTGTGTCTAACACCAGAGGATCAGCTGACTCTTCTTGAAAAAGGTTGCCCATCTCCTTCAACACTGTGAACAATGCATCCACCTTCTCAAAGAAAGACCTCTGGGCACTTAAGTTTTCTTCATGGTGTTGGGTGCTGTTGGTTCCATTTTTCACACCTGACATAGCCTCATATGCAGCAACCAGATGGCGAACTTCGTGTCCAGCCACCATCCACCTACAAAATGCCCCTGCATTCTCTGTCAGTCCAATGGCTCCTCCGTCACCCTTGATGACTGTGTTATTTTGTTCGTGGGCTTAGTCGTTGGCCAGGCCAGAGAAGTCTCTTCTGGTCTTGTGAACAAAGTTGCCTTTGTGAAACTCCCTTGCTATGTTGGGATGCTGCTACTCAAGAGACATCATGTCTCTGAAGTGAACTGGAAGCCACTGAGCATAGTTCACATTGTTGTTTGCGAAGAAGTAAGGGATCAGTTCAGTGAGTGCTTCATGTTACAGGTTGAAGTTTTGTTCCCTGAAAGAGCATATCAACAGGAATGTGACGAACTCCATCTCCAACACCAGATTCCAGAATTGGAACTGTGGGCTCTCACATCTGCACTGATCACACCGGTCTTCAAAGGTCAGCATCAACCTTCCAGATTCATCAGAGCAGTATTCTTTGTAGGCCTCTTTCATCAGTCTATACAGGCTGCATGCTGTGATATGGTGGGCCAGTCTTGTCCTGGTGATACTTGAGACAGTTAGGAATGACCCTGCTGTGCCAGATGAAGCCACCCCTGCTTCAACCATAGCACTGGTCCAGCCACTGTCTTCCAGTAGTGTTCCAAGGGATCTCAGTGCAGCCATTTCTATGTGAAGTCCCCCAAACATGATGACAAACTTGTCCTCCCCATACTCAGGCCACTGCCATTGGATTTGTTTTGCTATAGCATACAGTGGTTGGTCAGCAGTTATGACTGGTGTCTGCCCTGGGTTGAGGAACGCCACAGTATCTTGAATCTTCTCCATGACGTTTGATAGTTGCTACAGAGTGAGCTTGGTCACGTATCAAAGGCATCAGTGATGTAATGCTTACTTCAAAACGCTGGCTCCTCTTCTGTGTTGCATGGTGGGCTGCCCATGTGATACTGAGAGCGTCGCCCAGACTCTCAGTGAGAGACACCTCTTCCAGCCAGGCATATGCTTCCTTCAAGTGTGAATGGATTGAGTTGGGTGCTGGGTAAAATTGAATTGGCATGGCTGGAGGATTAGGGTTCTTGGTAATGTATGCTGGTTTAACATTGGTGAATGTTTTGGGAAGCTCAGAAAGTTTTTTTACTGTGGTATCTCCATTGAACTTGACCGGCTCTCGTTCTACACCAGGATGTTCAGAGCTTGGATATTGGAATAGAGACACACTGGTGCCATGGAAGGAAGTCTGAGCTGTAGTCGCTGTTGGGTTGTGGTCAATGTTGTCCACTGCTGAAGTTGTAAAGACCTGCTTTCTCAATACTGGTGGGCAGACCACTCCATCTTCCACGTACTGGGCTACAACAGCTTCCCCTAGCTGGGCTGATATTTCTAAGACTCTGTCATAGGTGATGTTGAGTCCATTCTCATGGAGCATGTCAATGAGCTGCCTCTTCCTTGTTTTGGCAAAGACACACATGCCAACGTATACAGCAAATGGCGTTTCCTGATCCTTGGAATGTCTCTGGACTTGAGATCCAGCCTTGGGTTTAGCCAAACAGTTGTACTGTAGGAGCTGAGTCATGGCAAGGTCAGACTTTGAAGCACCACGCTCAAGTTGTGATGTGATATCAGCTCCATGTTCAATCATGGAAACAAACTGAAGCAGAGATTGAGGGACAGACTCTTCTGGGCATCCATCATGGAATATGCTGTTGTGTTGTGATTTGTGCTGAAGCATTTCACGTCTCATCATCCCAGCAGCTTTTGCAAGATGAATTGCTTGCCCATATTTGCTAGCTTGCACAAGGATTGACCCTATATCTTTCTCAAAAGCCAGTAGGACATCACGTCCTTGACGCTGAGCTTGTAGCTCAGGGATATGTAAAAGCAGCTGGTCCTTCAGGTGGATGGCATGAACCTCGGGAGTGTCAATGCCAAGCTGTTCAAGCCTCTGCTTGTAGAGCATACATAGGTCACAAAGTCTGAAAATGGGTGGATCTGAACTCTCATTTGCAGCTTTTGTCTCAATGATATATGTCACTAATTCGGAGAAAGCGATTGGATAGGCTTCCCCCCTTTCAGAGCTTCCTCCTTTCTTGAGCTCTTCAGCATGGAGATGGGCTCATTCGCGGTTGTAGAGACTGGCCAAGCAGGAACTGTGGTACTTCAGTTCCTGTGCAACCACATCTTCAGCACTCAGTTTTGCAAGAAGTTTCCCATCATAGAGAGTTTTTGTACAGTCGCTGACCTTCTTGTTCAGTTTCATGGTCATTGCTTCTCTAAGCTCATCTAGATCTCCTTCCACCTCACATATAAAGCATTCTATCCATTTGGGGTCTGACATTCTCCGTGGAATTTTTCTGCTGCTATTGCTGTTGCTCTCATCTGTATCAGCTGCAGGAAATGATCATTTTTCCGCCCTTTGTAACTTGGTGTTGTTAAACAACAGCCTGCAAATCTCGTGATACTGTGCTTGATTTTTCCTCAGTGTTGCTTCTATCCCACTTTCATCATCAAGCCTTCCTGGGTCAATCTTGATTGGCAGCTCATTCAGTGCATAAAATCAAGGAATGTTTCTCCCTAAGAGGCTTTATCCATCTTCTACCCTTCTGGCAGGATTCACAAGTGGAGATGTAAGGCATTCATTTTTCTCTGTTTGACAAAGGCAACACTTGGTCCAGTTGGTCTGCCAGGATGTACTCACATCTTTGGTGTTTTAAGCTATTCTAATGAGCAGGGCTAAGGGTTAAACCTTTTACCACACAGAATCATGGGCACTTTATTGTATGGGATACAGCTAGGTTCATGCATGTTTGCCCTACACCTAGCCCGATCGTACGTCCAATGTCATTCAAGTCCTGTGTGATCTGTACACCATCCAGATAACTGTTTACCCTCGTTATCCTTGGTTCAGCTCTCCTGTGCTGGCATATCCTGTCAATTCAGGTGCGGTTGCTTAACTGATCCAAGGGGTAGGTTAAGCAGCATTTGGGACACTAAGTATGAGCTTGACTCCTCCTTAGCTGACATTGAACCTCATGTTGAGTTTCACAGCAGTAATTGTCACCAGTGTGCCCTGGTAGTGCCTGACAATCATGGCTTCATGGATCAAACAGGTCTGAAATGGCTGATTTCATGCACATTGAATTTGGAGCTATACATACTCCATCACACACAGAGTCCCTTTGTGTGCTACCCTTACCTAGTTTAGAACGTGAGCCAACATGGGGTACCAGGGTGTGGAGCCAGAGGTAGGGTGAGAGTTAGGTAAATAGTGAGGACCAGTGCTCGGAGTCCATTCAGAGGATGTGGCTGACTGTTGAAACAAAGGTACTACCTCTACTACTACACCCTGCACCCCATGCATTAAAAAATATATACAATAATCAGAAGTGGTCATGCAATCAGTAAAAATTAGCAAAGCACTTATGAGGCAATCAAAAATACAGGAGTAGACTCATAAAATAGCCAGAAACAGTGAAAGTATTTACTTTAGGGTTCTGAAAGTAGGAAAATTAGATTCAGCATGCAAGAAAGCATACAAACTAGAATTTGACACCAAGATCACACAAATCGGCAAGATACATGCAATTCTATGGGCATGAACCATTCTTGGCTCAGGACTTTATCGGCCATCTTGAAAAATGACTGCCATCTTGGATTTTCCAATGGCCAATTAGGCAGATTTGTTCAGTAGACCCTTGGGAACAACCGTCCCAAATTTGGTGCTTGTACCACATTTTGCATAATTCTTGTGCAAAATTTCCTTTATCTGTCCTACTATAAGGGATTTTTGTATGCATACCTGTTGGGCTCATTGTGAGATTCATTATAGTTGGGCTGTGTCTTGTCCCCCGACAAGTGGTGGAGAATGTGGACAAACAGGGAGAAATGGTAAGCAACTGTGTCAGACGCTGGGCTGGACGCTTGCCACATGGAATTTGCCAATTCCTGTACCTGCGGCCAAGTTGAATGCAAGGCATGAACAAGCTTGCAGCTGATGATCCATAGCCAGACTGGATGCCAGCTATGAAGAAGCATAATAACTGACAACCCAGAAGTTGAAAAGGGCAGACCGGTCTGGTAGAGGGACAATATTGAGTCAGTTTTTCTTTAAGATTTTGAAAGAGACATTTTGTCAAACTGGACAAACTGTCACAATAACAAGGTACCAAAAATCGACTTTCGTTCGTCTACTAAACTATGTTACACATAAGGCTTCATGCATTTAATTTTTGTAAAGTTAGCCTATCAGCGCTTTGAGATGATTTAAGTGCCCATCCTATTATTAGAATTAGACAAACAAGAAATGATTTGTTTAAAATCCTGTAACCCTAAAAAAAACAGCAAGTGGTCACTTTACAGTAAATTATTAACAGTGAAAAATGTACTGGACGGAACAGCTTCATCTTAGCCCTTTTACATAAGTTTGGTCTTTCAGCAGCACAGCCAGCAAAGACATAGAGATGTGGCTGCCAGTTGAACATAAAGCACCCCAACACTGAACGGTTCTGTCTCTGGATATCTGGCTGAAGCTTCCTCTACACGAACCCTAATTCCATACGGGTTCCCTACCTGTAGTGATGGATCTTTCAATCCATGATTATGCTCGCAGGACTAGTTTAGACTTGTCGCTGGCATTACAATGGCAGTTGTGTCGCACAACGAATGTTCTTTAAAAACTTTTGGATGTTGATGAAGTAGTCCTAAACCATGTGTTGAATTCAGGATTAAATAAAGTTGAAAGATGGCAAGTAGCTTCCTACGAGGGCTGAGTAAGGAAATGAAGAAAACATCTTCACAACACATTTTGATTTTAATATATGGAAAAACAGTACTTTCTGCCGTATTTATAACTAGCATTTAATTTAAACACTCCACCTTCTGGCCTGAATTTTAGGCCCCAGGGGATTTCTACACCTCTACTTCTCCAGCCAGTGTGAGCCATGTGTTCAGTCTTTAAATTAACTAGAAAATTAAAATTCCAACATTATTAAGGTTTCGTAACTATGCCATCTGTAATATATAGGGCGGGTGTGGGTGACCTGAAGGTGGGGCCAACATCAGAGGAGCACCTGAAGTTGGTAAATATTTGTGAATAGAGGCCTTAAATGACAGGATGAGGAAAGAGTGAGAGAGACAGGATGAGAAGGGAGAGACAGATATGAGCACGGAGGACATTTTGTGCTGAAAAGAACATAACCTCATGTAAGCTGGACACAGGATCACGGAACAGGGGCACTGACTAGAGGCAAGTCAACATTATAAAGGGAGAATTT
>JAACJT020003118.1:0-10513 GCA_009936485.2 Gymnarchus niloticus | reverse complement strand
GTAGTGCACCTCCTTCCCAGTCAGACCCTTTTCCTTCAAGTCTTCCCTAACTCCATGCATACACGTCTGCTTTGGCTGCCTTCTCTTTCTCTTCCCCTGTTCATTCATTGTCATCACTGTCTTACCAACATATTCATTCTTTTCTCATCACATGTCAAAATCACTAATCTACTTTGCTGCTGTCATGGGACAAACACGGACCACCAAAATTGTGGTTACAATTTAATCTTCACATACTTCTCTGGTAGTCCTTTCTTTCTCTTGCACCTCCAGACCTCTTGACATGGTAGCCTATCATAAGCCTTCTCCAGATCAATATGCATCACCATATTCAAGTCTTTTTGTTTATTTTGGTGCTTTTCTATGAGCTGTGTCAGTGCAAACACCACCAGTTGTTTCTCTCCCTGGCAGTAAACCAAACTGCTCTTCCCCTGTCCTGGTTTTTTCCTTAAGCTGTCTCTCTATAACCCTTTCCCATATCTTAATTGTGTGTGACATCAGTTTATTCCTCTATAGTTTCCACAATCCTGAATACTGTCTCCCTTCTCATTCTAAATGGGTACAATCACACTGTTTCTCCAGACCTCTGGAATTTTCTCCTGCTAATAGATTTTCTGCATTAGATCCCAAAACATATGTACTCCTACTTTCCCTAAACTCTTCCAGACTTCCACTAGTATTTCATCTTGTCTTGTTGCCTTTCCGTTCTTTTTTTATTGCATCTCTTACTTCCTCTCTCCTTATTCTTGATGCTAACCCTTCATTTGGAACTACATCCTCAAACACTGCTCTTGGATTTTCTTCATTCAGTAGCTGTTCTAAGTACCCCTTCAATTTATTTTTGATCCTGTTATACTCTCTAAAAACCATACCTTGCTCATCTTTCATCTGCTGTATCTGACTAAAAGCCTTCACTGCCTTGTCCCTGGCCTTTGCTATTCTCAAAATCATTCTCTCTCTCTCCAAAACATTCTTTTGTCTCCAGTTTCTCATTCATCTTCTCCAAAGCCTGCCCCTTGGTTCTTGCCACCGCCTTCTTTGCCTCCTTGTCTGCCTGTCTGTATATTTCTCTATCTTCCTCCCTCCCTCCCTGATTGGTACTATGTCTTCTTTGCCTCTTTCTTAGCCTTTATCACATCCTGCACCTCACTGTTCCACTGCCACGCCTCTTTATCCCCACTTGTTCTCCTTTCTGTCCTCCTGTTCAACACTTCTTCACCTGCTCTTAATACAACCTAGCTGTTCTTCTCCCACCAATCCTCCACAGTCTCAAATGACTTCAAAACTTTCACTCTAAACCTGTTCTTGAGCCTCTCTTCTATTAATCTGGACCACTTTATCCTTGACACTGCTTGCTCTGGTGTTGTTCTCCTGATGAATCTGACCCATTCCATCACTATTATTGTTATTGCTAAACAAAGTTAGCAAATAATTTGCTGCTACCACACTGGATTCTGTACTGCCTGCCACTTTGTGAATAGTTTAGAGCACGCCACCTGTAGGATTATAGAGGAATGACAACATTTCTCCACCTCGAATTCAAATATATATAAATTTGAAATTAACTCTGAAATTGATTTTTTTATTAGTGTGGCAATACATGAATTGCTGCACAAAAGAATCATAATACATAACTGAATTTATTTCTTCCCCTATCTCTATTAGTCTCATTGGCTTTCGCTTCCTCTGCTATTGTAAGTTACCAGCTGGTTTGCTTTCTTCTCAAACAATGTGTTATCTGTTGCAAAATCTACAATATTCTCCTCTTCCTGATTTCTCTCCCCTACCCCCCCATCCTCCTCGTACCCACTCTATCGCCAATCTGCTGCTTCCCACATGCCCATTTAGATCCTCACCAACAATCATCTTGTCTCTCTCTTGTATTGCCATAAGCTCTTTGTCCATTTGTGTACAGAAAGCCTCCTTCTCCTCTTCCTCAGAGCTAAATTGAGGAGCATATGCACAAATTAACATTAACTACAGTCTCATTAATTAAAGCCCAACTTCACACTCATCACCCTGTCACTCCTCCTATTTACACTGACAAGACTACCCTTAAGTTACCATCCCTACATCATTTCTCCCTGGCTGATTTGCTCCACTCTACAACATCTTACAGCCTCCACCTACTTCTCTTGCCTTATTCCCCTTCCATCTAGTTTCCCGCACACACATCACCCCCGCCTTCCTCCTATCGAACAAATCTGCCCACTCTCTTCCTTTTCCAGTCATTCTCCCAACATTTAATATCTCCACTCTCACCTTCATCTTATCCTTCTCTTTCTCCTTCTTCCTCCGGACTAATGTCTCTTACCAGCCCCACACGTGGGAGCCCCATCTCATTTTCCACAGGAACCAGGAGAAACCCCTGTGCATCGCCTAAGGGGCATGCCCTAGCATTTTCTGTAGGTCATTTGACTAGTGTCATATTTGATATTTGCTTGGTAGGGGAGTGTGGTGGCTCAGTGATTAGCACTGTTGTCCTCCACCTCCAGGATTGGGGGTTTGAATCCCTCCTCTGCTCTGTGTGTGGAGTTTATATGTTCTCCCCATGCTTTGTGGGGCTCCTCCTGCAGTCCAAGTCTGTGTGTTCTAGGCTCACTGACAAACTGCCTGTTGAGTGTGTTAGTTTTCAGTGTCAGGCACACTGACATATCAGTTGGGGTACCTCTTCATCACATCAGTTCACAAGCAGACCTGTCATTAACACAGGAAACAACACTAGGAAAGAGAAATATTGGGTATTGGCTAAAGTTTTACAGCCAGATATCCTTCCTGCCACCAACCCTCTCTATTTATCAGTGGCCGGGGACTGGTACGAAGTTGGCCTGCTCTGCCCCCCAATGGCTAGATTGGCTTATTTGTTTATCTACAGTTATAAAAAGGACCAGACTGAATGTGATGTAACAATAACATTCTATCAAAAATGTTTCTTAAATTACTGTATTTGATGCCTTTTTATTATGCACTATTTGAGATCATCATTACAGCAAAAGTAAAACATGACAGAATATAAAACAATAGATTATTGCTAAAACAGTGAAAAAAGGAAGAAGAAAGTATTATAAATACCAACAAAACTGAAAACTTCTTATCAGATGCCAGTGTGGCTTCCTGAATAATACTGTCCAGGGTTTAGGGTCAGTTTGTGTCTCTGATCTTGTATATTTTATTCTAAATACATTGGGGTTATATTACATTTATTCAATGACAAATTTAAATACAGGTAAATTCATTGTTTGTTATTATGGCCTTTGATCATGCAGAACCGGAAATTCAGGATGAATCAGACATTGGAGAGACAGTGTATTGTGGAATAGGACTGACCCTTGGACTGCTTGGAGTGGGAGCTGGAACCTTCTTCCTCGTCAAGGGAAACAACTGCAGCTAAGGAAGACATTCAGGGTGAAGCAGAACACAGAGACAGCTGTGATAAGTCCAACTAATGTAACTCATTGTTAATTTACACAAAACTGGGTTCAGATGACCATGAAATATATTATTACTGATTATGCAATTAAAATATTAGTTTTGAGAAAAGTCAGATTCATGTGTATTTTACCCGACATACATTTGCCTCCAAAGTACAGTTTTAATAAATATATGCTAAAGTAAAATAAGCAAAAATGATTTGTTACTATTTTCTTTAATAACTTTGATTTATAGATCTTTAAAACTGTGTTGTATATTTATACATTTTTAATCATGAAAAATGGTATTTGATAGTTCGTTTTTAATACTTACTGATCCAGAGAATGAAAGTGTTTAATCAGATTAAAATATGATTAATTGAAATATGCAGTTATGAACTTATCGGCCTAACCTTTATTACTCTTTTTTGATGAAATTATCTTTTATTTTACTAATAAAATTTTATCTGGTCTTGAAAGTATGTTTATAAAATTAAATAGTCACATCATTTCTACTGCCTACGAGAAGGCAGTAAGGTGAATGGGTGGTGTCAAAGGTGTGTTGGGTCTGTTGCTTTTCGGAGGCATTGTGTGCAGTAGATATTCTCCAGAGTCAGTGTTTGGTTCATGGTTATCCTGCTTTATATCTATATCTGCTTTAACGTTTTGCAGGGCTTTCCTGTTTGTGGTGTTGCAGCTGGAGTACCATTCTGAGATGCAGTATGGCTACATTGGTAGAAAGTCACAAGCAGGTCTTTGTAAAGGTTTACCATCTCGAATGATGTCAAGATGTAGAGCCTCTGCTGTGCTTTCACCAGTGCAGTGATTTTTAAGGACCATGTCAGGTCTTCTGGCAGGCATATGCCCAGGAACCTGAGCGAAGGGACTCTTCCCACTATTTCTTCATTGATAGAGAGCGGAGCAGATACTTTGTTGACTTTCCTGAAGCCAACAGCACATCACCTCATCCCTGTAGTCAGACTCATCATTGTTACTGATCAGCTGTATCACTGTAGTTTCATATGCAAACTTAAAAATTATATTGCTGTTATGGACAGGTGTGCAGTCATAGGTGAAAAGGGAGTACAGGAGGGAGCTGCTCATGCATCCCTGCCCTGTGCCAGCATTTAACGGCAGACTGGAGATGTATTTTTTAGAACAAGCTAAAAGGAAAAATCTCAGCAAAAACAACATTGGGTTAAGAATAAAAAAAAAAATTACAAGTAACAAATGATTTGATTGCATAACATAATGAAAGATTCAAGTTTTGGCACACTCAATTGACTTCCTATAAGCACAACACAAAGATTAGAATCCACCACTCCAACAGAGCAATAGATATGTAAACTTTTATTTACATGCCACCAGTAAACATTCAACAATTGGTGAATTTTCAGTAATATTCTAAAACCAAAAAACACTCCCCAGGCTTAAAATACAAATGATAAAAGGGACATAGTCCAGCAATCAGAACCATGAGGGGTTTTGGCTGAAAGTAAAATCATATGGAACACAAAAAAACAGCGCACTCCTCAATAACTAAACATTTGTGAGTACTCAATTTAGTTGATGTTACACTTCCTGTACCTTCTTTGGTGGGCCAACATCAACAAACCTTATGTGGGACTAAATCCAGAAAAGGCCATTCCACCTTTCCCTGGCCTTGTTGTAGCTGTATGCACAAAATGATGTTGTGCTCCATCCTGAAATTCAAATCAGCCACATACTTTTGACACACTCCCTGGGTTTTCAAGTCAACCCAACTTTTGAATGCCAAACTTGCATTGAAATGTTCACATTTGGTAATGCTGATCAGCAATCATAGCCGAGGAAGGAAGGAAGTCTGAGAACCTGAGGATACTTTCATCACCTTGATACAGGAAACTGAAGGTCTACTTTCCTGCACAAGGCCATCCACTGACCTGCAGACCTCCTTCGCATACCAATGGTCTAAAAAGGTATGACAGACAGTTTAGTGTACACTCAGGTCTAGGGCAGCATGGTTCTTCAGTCAGCTCATGTCTGTATAGTACATCCTCGACTGGCAACTTACTATGCAAACACCGCCAGTTCGGAGCCTGTAGCCAGTGGTCCAAACCTTTGGGTGCATTTTGCTCCACATGTCCCAGAATAATGTGAGTGCCCCTTGCCAAAGGCACAGTCTTGTACAAGGCTTGGTGTTTGATGAGACCTGCAGGTGAGACCAGCCAGAAGCCACTTACTCCTCCTTATCCCATAGTTGTACTGGTCCGGCAGCATCACAACTTTGGGGCTAAAGTTGGATCATGATTTCACTAGTCGTCATATGGGCAGGGCCAACCACAGGTTGATGCAACACTAATGGGAGTACTCTGGGGGAGCCACCAGACAGGCACAGAATTAGGAGAAGAACAGGCAGACAAGCTTGAGATGGAAATCAGGAACACCCCTCCCCACATCCTTTATGAGATACGTCACTTCTCTCTTCACGTACACCTATACTTACTCCACAGGCAAAACAGAAAACAATTTGAGTCAAAGCCTCTCTGACTAAATAGAAAAGTCTGGGAAGTACAGTGTATCTACTTTCAAGGCAAGAACCTCACCTAGGGAGAACATGGACCAAGCCTTCCACAACCCCATGTTCTGTCTGGCTACAGCCAAACATTTTCCCCAGTTTACATGAACAGCATATTTCAAAATAAAGTTAATCTCCAATACCTTGAGAAGTCCATCAGAAAGAATAAGTCTCTGTCTACTGACTGGACATTTCAAGAGCTGCTCATTCATTTTTTATTTTTGAATAAAATTTTCGCAGGTGGCCAGGTGTCTTAAACAGTAGCACTGTTGCCTCACACCTCCAGAGTCGGATATTTGATTTGTGCCCTTTTCTTCGTAAGTGTGAAATTTACATGTTCACACTTTGTGGTGTTGGTTTCCTTTGAATAGCCTGATTTCCTACTACACACAAAAGAAATGTACCTGAGCAAATTGGGATCTCTGAATTGCCCATTGTGTGTGTGGAGACATGAAGCACCCTGAAAAGGACGTAGGAGGAAAACTACATAACGAGGAGCACCTGCAAACTTCAAATGCTAGTGTGATGTCTGGATTTGAATCTCGAACCGTCACTGTGTAAGGGAACAGTATTACCTATTGAGTGACTATGCTGTCCACTATCTGTAGCATCCATTGCCACATATATATATAAATACATACTGTAATGGCTGGGGAGATGGACGACACATTGGTTAAGTAAAATTTTTGCCTTTATATTTTAGATTGCAGCTATTATCAAAAAAAAACCCACTAGCAACCAAACATGACCTTTTTGGATTTTACACACACCTTTTTTGGTTATACACTAGAGGGTAAACTCATTATAACTGTGTGGAATCTCCAGTTGATCCTTCAAATGAGTAGACAGACAGGTTAAGTGTCAGATCCACAACATCTATAAATTCTGCATGGAAAAATCTCTACAGAGGCTATACCCCGCTTTTGGCTCTCCCATCTTGCATAGATTTTGTAAGCCATTTTTTTTTCAAAGGTCTCAACTCCTTTGGAGTAGACCTGTTTCGGGCTTGTGTTTCCCACATTGTAACGTTCATGTCACGAGCCTATAGATTTACTTTAAGGCTGTTTTTGCAGTGCTTACAGAGTAGTCCAAGCTCACGCTAACACTACTTCAGCTGGCCATACAACAGCATCTTGGGGATCCTACTGTCATCCCTACAAATGACATGCTCTGTCAAATGTAGTTGGCCCTGGATCAGCATGGATTCAATGCATGGGACTCCACATTTCTCCAGGATTTGCACGTTGGAGAACCTGTCTTGCCACCTGATGATGCAGATTTTCCTTAGGCATATCTGATGGAATTGCTCAAGCTGCTGGATATGATGGCTGTACATGGTCTACATCTTACAGCAGTAAAGCAGTATGTTCAGGACAACAACTCTGTAGGTGGTTATCTTAGTACATTCTCCAGCAACTGTGGGTGAGCTGTAATCACCTCTTCAGAAATAAATGAGTCGCTTTTCAGGAGAGTGTTGAAGTGTTCTGCCTAGCAGGCAGGGATAATGCTCTTCTCTGTCAAAAGGGTGGTATAGTTTGAGGCTCTGACTGGAGTTATGCCTGTGGCTTTGGGCCCATGCACAGTCCAGAGACCATCATGGAAGGTGTTCTTATCATGGATGTCCGCAGCAGCCTTCATGTCAATCAACTTCTTCACCCTCCAGGCATTCTTCATGTCACAGAGCATGTGTTGGACAAGCTGTTGGATTTGCTGGAATTACAGACATGGACAGATTTGTTGGTACCCCTCCATGAAAAAAAAGAACCCACAATTGTTTCTGAAATAACCTGAAACTGACTAAAGTTATTGGCACCCATCATTGTTTATTCCGTATTTAACAAAAATTAGACTTTGCTTTAGAGTTTTGATTAAACAGAATATTTCAAATAACACAAATGAAAATGACATGGACAAAAATGATGGGACCCTTAACCTAATATTTTGTTGTACAGCCTTTAAAGGCAATTCACTGCACACAAGCGATCTCCATAGCTCTCAATGAGACTTCTGCACCTGTTAACAGGTAGCTTGGCCCACTCTTCCCAAACAAACAGTAAAGTCTGGGTCATTATCTTGTTGGAGGATCCATGACTTGTGATTGAGACAGAGCTTCCTGCCACTGGGCAGTACATTTTGCTGCAGAATGTCTTGATAGTCTTAAGATTTTATGGTTCCCTGCACAGACTAGGATAGTTAAGGCTATGGTCTTTCCAGTAGTAACATACGGCTGTGAAAGTTGGACCATAAACAAGGCTATGCGTAGGAAAATTGATGCCTTCGAACTACGGTGTTGGAGGATATCACTGTGGATTCCCTGGACTGCAAAAAGATCCAATTGGTCAACTCTTAAAGAAATAAGCCCAGATCGTTCAATAGAAAGACTTATCCTGAAATTAAAGCTTAAATACTTTGGCCACATAATGCGAAGTATAGACTCACTGGAAAAGACCTTGATGCTGGGAAAAACTGAAGGCAAAAGGAGGAAAGGGCGGCAGAAGCTAAGATGGATAGGCAGCATTCGTGAAGCCATGAATATGACCATGCAACAACTTAAAGAAGCAGTAGCTGACAGACACACCTGGTATACTCAAGGCCATAAGGTCACGAACAGTCGGACTTGACTAAATGATTGAAGAGAGAGATGGTGTTCTTTTCTTTGAACGCTTCACTTTTTCCATCTGTGGACATAGAACTGATGCACTGTGAACATAGATCCCAGAGTGTGGCATATCAATACACATTTTAACAAATTCCAGTCAGGATTTTTAATGTTTTTCTTTCAATAGTGGAGTCCTCCTGAGCCTTCTTCCATTGAGTCCACTGTCACTCAAAAAGCGATGGATGGTATGATGAGACACTGATGGATCTTGACCTTGGAGTTCACCTCGGATCTTTTTGGAAGTTGTCCTTGGCTTTTTAATCTACCATTCTCACTATCCTTCTGCCCATTTGGGGGTCGATTTTCCTCTTGCGGCCACTTCTAGGGTGGTTAGCTACAGTCCCAAGGACCTTAAACTTTGTAAAAATATTTGCAACTGTTGTCACAGCAACATCAAGCTGCATGGAGATGGTCTTATAGCCTTTGCCTTTAACATGCTTGTCTATAATTTTCTTTCTCATCTCCTCAGACTACTGTCTCCTTTGTTTTCCCTGGTTTCTCTTCAGTGTGGGACACACGATGACACCAAACAGCAGAGTGACTGCTGTTCCCCATTTAAACAGGCTAAATGACTGATTGCACAATTGACAACATGTGTGATACTAATTAAAGAAAACAGCTAATTTGAAAAATCACTATAATCCAATTATTTATGATCTTTATTCGGGGGTACCAACAAATCTGTCTAGGCCATTTTAGAATATCTTTGCAGAATAAACAACACTTTATCTCTTTTCACTCTTACTTTGCTTTAATCGATGACATATCAAAGCCATGCAGGTATACATGGGACAATTGCTTTTCATTTAATGACATTTCATGGCATAAAGTACTTTTTCAATGAGCTGTAAGGGTACCAACAAATTTGTCTACGTCTGTATGCTTGTGATGATTAGTGCATATACAAGTTGTACCATGCTGTGTCTGTATTTGGTGTGTGTTTGGGTGTCCACCATGGACACATACGGTTTGTTAATAAGGCTAACACAGCGGGTACTGTATGTCGGTTGTGGTGAATTTGCGTGTTTAAAAAAATGCATCGACGTTCCCTTAGGTACTATAAAACACAGCAGAAATATTTTAAAAACTAAATACAGAAATTCTTGTTTATATTGTATGTTTCGTTTTATTTTGGTTTATTTTATCTGTGTTTCCTCTTCTTAAAAGTGTAACACAGGTTTAAACAGGAACCCTGTCTGCCTAGTAACCAGTGACACGGTGCCGTTGTCAGCGGTGATTGGTCCCTTATGTGTCATATAGTGACAGCTGTCTTTTACAGTCCTCACTTTCAGCGGTAGATCGACCGTCTGTTAGTGTCGAGCCACAGCAGGCATGACTTCGTGGGTCTCTACCGGCGTTCGTGCTGTCATAGTGCTGTCCGTTCTGTCTGCGGTCGGTAAGCAGCTGCTGTTCGTCCTTATTCCACGATTTTACGTAATTGTAAAATTGATTTAATAATTATGAACTGCGGTAAAACTGAAAAACTGTAGTCTTGTGCATGGTATAGTTATTGAAAGTCAAAGTGCCAAATATAAAAGAATGTTTTAAACCGCATCCTAGAACAAGTTATACAGAACAAAGAACAATTTAGTCATAGTGAAACTAGGTATATTTCAGTGTTAGAAGCTGAAGAAATGTGCAGATGTGTGAACTGTTTCATTTTAAAATTGCAGTTCATAAGAGTGATCATGGCATTTAAGACTAACGATTCAGATCACTGATTGTTAGTTCTTCCGCATAAAAGCTATAAAATCATGTTAAATATCTTAATTTAAATAATTCATCCGATAATGAACATTTCTATTTTCCGATCTTAAAGCAACACATAAAGGTAGGAAATGAAAGGAAACTGATTAAAGGGCTTTCCTTTGTAAATATTTACAATGT
>JAACJT020003116.1:0-10513 GCA_009936485.2 Gymnarchus niloticus | reverse complement strand
AAGTTTTGTCAGTGAGTGTTTTCCAAAAGAAATAAACAAAGCACTTGTAAATAATTGTGGAAACGTCCTTAAGCTATGCAGCAGGCCTGAAGTTCACATGATCGCTGTGGAAGCAGCAGTGGTCTCACACCTCCGGCTTTACGCTTTCCTTCCAACCCCCAGCTGTGTGTGTGGAGTCCGCATGCTGTCCCCGTTTATGTGTAGTTCTCCTCCAGGTATTCTACTTTCTTTCCCAAGTCCAGAAACATGCATTTACGTATACTGCTGTCCGTTGTGCATGAGTGTGAGCCATTTGATGAGCTGGCCACCCTCTTCAGAGTGTCTCCTAACTTGCACTCCATGCTTTCTGGCCCGGGCTACAGACTCAGTGGGACCTTGCAGCTGCACTGGATAAGTGGTTAAATTTCATGCTTTCATATCTATAAATCGGTCATAATTTTGACATTTTAATACAGTAAAATACAGCACTGATTTGAAAACCTCTAAAAACCAGAAACAGAGAGAAGCCCGTTACATTTCCGATTCCATCAAAAGGCAGCACTAATCACTGATTCGGGAGTTCAAAAAGCCTGCATGTAGCTTGAAACCTTCACTGACTTGTAAAGAGAACTCCGATGTATTCCTGCCTGTCCTGCTTTTCAAAACTACAAACTGCTACAGTGTTGCACTGCAATGTCAGGAATATTTTGCTATAGCCATGCCATATGGAAAGCCTCAAGAGTTGTATGCACAAACAGTGCTAACATAAGGCAGTATCTTTCCTTCAAAGGTCAACTGGGAAGGGGAAAAAAAAAAAAACTCACAAAGGTGAACATATCTGGAAAACAAAAATCATTCTATCAGTACACAACAAACGGACCTATTGTTCATCTTCGAAAACAGAGCCAAAGCACAATTTAGGACCTGATATATCAGTCAGGTGATGTAGTTTTATAGTAGCGCTGTTTATCCAACATGAAAGTTAGGAAATAAAGTTCTAAAGTTCATTATTTTTTATGGCTGGCTCAGTTTCTAATTCAAGAGGTTAACGCAGAAGGATTTTATATTAATTCATTCCAGATGTCCCTTATTCCGGATTAGTGTATAGTGTTTAGTTTCAGTTAATCATTTTGACTATGGGTTAGATGGTTGTAAGTCAAACATGAGTTTTTTGATGCTTCATACCATACCATACTTGTGAGATTTTCAACCACGCATAGCTACTGGGAGACTAGTCTGTCACATGACCAATCTTTGTGTAAATCACTCAGATAATTCAGTTTCCTTGCCAACTGGAGGGATTAAAAATCATCTGCAGGTCTCTGTTTTACTTTTCAGCACATTTCCTTGTTGCAGCTGAATTCTGCTCCCTGCTGTTGAAACTTCCTGGCATTTATAGGTAATCTATGACTGTTTTACATTATCAGGTTACCGACAGGTTAAAAAAATAGGTAGCAATAAATAGTAATAAAAATTGGTAAAATAGAAATTTCATGTAATCACCTACGGTATCTTTTCCTTCTTCTTTTGGCTGCTCCCGGTAGGGGTCGCCACAGCAGATCATCTGTTTCCATCTCTTCCTGTCCTCTGCATCTTCCTCTGTCACAACAACCACCGCATGTCCTCTCTCACTACATCCATAAGCCCCCTCTTTGGCCTTCCTCTTTTCCTCTAGCCTGGCAGCTCCATCCTCAGCATCTCTCCTCTGCACATGTCCAAACCAACACAATCTTGCCTCTCTGGCTTTGTCTCCAAACCGTCCAATCTGAGCTGACCCTCTAATATACTCATTCCTAATCCTGTCCATCCTCGTCACACCCAATGCAAATCTTAACATCTTTAACTCTGCCACCTCCAGCTCTGCCTCCTGTCTTTTCGTCAGTGCTACCGTCTCCAGCCCATGTAATACAGCTATATATCAAATATGTGGACAACAATAATCACCTATGGTATCAATAAAGTATTACTCGTTAACACTTAAAATTAGCAGTCCAGAATTGAAGCCTACGTCATGCATGTCATGCATATCTTGTACACACTTTCACAAGGTGGGTGACAGACAGACAGACAGACAGACAGACAGACACTTTATTATTCTGTGAAGAGAAATTCGGGGGACCTAGCACTTAAGGGAAAAAGGGGACAACAGATTCTTTAATAAATAAATAAACAGACAGGGGTATAGGCCCCTCTGCAGCCCTGACCAGGACAAGCAGGTAGAAGATAGATGGATAACATTTATTTGCATTTTCTGAGCTGGATTCTTTAGCACAGTTTGATTGACTATGTCTGCACTAAAAAAAAAAAAAACAAATATTGTTGCTAAATCTCCTCAGCCTGCAGTGAAAACCCGACTAAAGAAAGTTACATCATTAGAGCTAGTACGTATCAGTTTTTGGACTACAGAAAAATCCCCTAGTGAGTCCAGTCTTGTGATTATTCCACAAAGAGGGTAAACACTTTCTGTTGTCATATCCAATTAATAAACACAAACAAGGCCCCACAACTGTGGAACGAGCTCGTGTGAGTTTGGGGGATTTCCTAAATGCCTCCAGAATTCAATTTTTTTTTTTTTTTAGTAATTTCCTCTGAGTCATTTCAGAGATCAACAAGTATCATGTAAGCCAATCCCACTTCACAGGGAATAGACATGACAAGTGGTTCCACATGACCCTTGAAAACATTATCTTGGTTTTACCTCCTAAGAATGCATTGGAAATAGTTGTATTTTTTGGTACTTTTCACATGATGTTTGACATGATTCGATTTAACAATTGCATTGGTTATGGGGAATAATAATGTAGTGGACAATAGCATGCATCTTGTCTCTAGGAAGAGACCTGAAAAAGACTATGTTTAAAACCTGGAATTCTCTAGGGTTGGGCCAGGCAGCTGTATCAAGTTCCACTGATGGGGAAGTATCAGTGGGACAGGGTCTAGGTTACTTTCAGCTGATCTTACTGACAATGTGTTTTTCCATAGGGAGTCTGCTTAGAATCTGTCCTTAAAAATGCAAAAGTCAGAGAAGTGATATGGATACATGGTGCTGATAAGGTTCTATGATGTCAGGGCTTGGAATCAAATATTGTAACAGGCTCGCTTGTGGTAGAATCTGAGGTTTGTCCAACTGCTTACAGCATTACATCGAATGTTGATTCAGTCCTGTGTCAGACTGTTGCTGACCCAGAGTTGATCCAGTGGACTGTAACTGGATACAAAAACAGAAAAAGCTAGTTTTCCTAAGCCTAAAAAGCTTATCAGTCTGTTGTTTTACAGAGAGTACCAATGAAAAAATCTCTTGCCTGAACTTTCACATGAAACACAAACAACAAGACAAACTTATTCCAGGCAAAAACGTGAGAAGACCTGATCCCTTGGATATGACAATAATGCTCGGAATAGTCAAAGTAAAAGAGAAATAGGATGACCAGCATCAAAATGGATGGATTCAATTATCACAATTCAGTGAAACACCATTGGGAACTCTGCCGACTCAGCCAAAAGACCGGACAATCTGTAGAAAGACCATCTCCATAGTTCCCTGCAAATGACGTGAACTTGACAGCACCTAATAGTAATAAAGCAGCTAATAGATAAAAATGTATCATTTTTTAAACCTTGAATACTGGTTCACAGGGTCATGCAAGACAGCACTGTTTTAAGAGCTTTCATAGGAGCAGCAGATGAAGCCTTCAGCACCCTAACACCCTCTTCCATTATCACAATCTCTCAGGTTAGGGTGCCTTTCCTGGTACAAAGATGATCTCTTTTCCTATGAGGTGTATTTCATTCCTTTTCCAAAATTCTCAGTATCCAGCACGCTGGTGTCACTCTCGCCAGTGGTTCTCGAATTGTCAGAGTGAGTAAATCTGGGAAAAGTAAAACCGGTCCAAACAAGTCCAACTGCTCCAGGAGCTTCTGTGAGGAAGTGTTCTTATTAAAATGGGTGAAAATATTAACAGAATTTAAAAAAATAATGCCACTACAAGAATATTAAACCCATGTTCCATAATATACTGTCATGGGAAAATAGAAAGTACACTCTTCTTCAATTCAATGTTATGTATCATGGTCTAAATAATGATTGTGTGGTCCTCACCAACTTCTATTAACAAATGTAACCTCAATTGACAAAAAAGAGCATAACAGATTTCAATATGTCTTTTTTAAACAAAAATTAAACCAACATTCTGAAACCATGTGGGGGAAACAAGCAGAGCCTATCATTCAGCAACATGTGGAAGAACCGTTAGCAATGATAACAAAGTAATCGTTTTCTGCAGGAGTTTGAGTCTCTTACCAATTACATTTTGGAGAAATCTTCTTTACAACATTGCTTCAACTCATTGATGTTTGAGGGCATTTGTTTATACACAGCTTGCTTGAGATCCCACTATAGCATCTCGATGGGGTACGTTGAGGTATGGACTTTGACTTGGCCACTCTAACACCATGCTTTTGTTCTTCTTTAGCCAGTCAGATGATTTGCTGCTGTGCCTGGAATCACTGTGCTATTGCATGACCCAATTTCAGGCCAGCTTAAGCCATCATACAGATGGCCTCACATTTGCCTAATATTTTGGAATAAAGTGGAGTTCTTAATCTTCTCGATGACTGCAAGTTTCCCAGGACCTGCAGCTGCAAAACAAGCTGAAATCATCACCCCTCCACTACCATGCCTGATAAATGGAATGAGGTGTTGGTGGTGATTCACTGTTTGGTTTCCCCCAAACACGGCCCTGGGTACGATGACCAAACACCTCCACCTTGGTCTCATTGGTCCAAAGGACATTATTCCAGAACTTTTCTGGTTTGTTGAGATACAACTTTGCAAACCTTAGTCATGCTGCCATATTATTTTTATAGAGAATGGCCTTTTACCTGGAAACCCACGCATGAAAACTGTACTTCTACGGGGTTTTTTTTTCCCAACTGTACTGTCATGAATATGAACATTTAACATGCTCACCGAGGGTTCTAGGTCACGTGATGTAGCTCTTGGGTTTTTCTTGATTTCTCAGACTCAGAGTCTAACTATAGGCTGAATTTGCTGGGAAGATTACAAATGGAGAGCTTTCAAGACAGTTGTGAAACAATCCTTTTAACTGTAGAATGGTGAATTTCACAAAGTTTGGAGATGACCTTACAACACTTCCCTGACTGATGAGCAACAAGAATGACTTTATTCAGGTCATGGCTGATGTCCGTTCTACTTGGCATGATGTGAACACAACCCTGAGTACTGCAGAACAACAAACTGTCCAAAGTTCTGCTTCTACTGAGGTAGTCACACATTCTGATGATTAACTAATCATATGCATTTAATTAGCAACACCTGGCTGCTAAATATTCTTAATTATTGTGGAAGTAGGATGGGTGTAGCCTACTTATTTCTTCCCCCATATGGTTTCTGAATGTTGGCTTATATTTTGTTAAAAATTACGGCTTATTGAAATCTGTTATTTTTTTCTCACCTGAGGTTAAATTAATTGGTTTATAGACATTGGTGAGAGCCACTCAATTGTTATTTAGGCCTTGATAAATGAACATAGAGTTGAAGTATATATATTTTTTGTTGGTTTGTGTTCAGTCACTGATGAGTAATATGTTAAAATTTTAAAAACAATATGTTCAGTTTGGTTCTCATTGGGTTAACATAAAAAAATTGTACCTAGTTTAAGAGGTTTGTTGATACTTGCTTTTAATTCTTTTTTTTTTTTTGTTGATTGATAATTTGATAATTTGGTCCACTTTACCCTCCCACACATTGGTGAATTGTGTTCCTAGAATTTACATCAGAATTAAATGGCATATACTGCATTTTCTGAAGCATATTAGAGGTCAACACTGTAAAGCTGTACAATTCCAACGGCACAAACGCCATCTGCAGAAATCTGAAATCCCTTAACCTATCAATAACACATGAAAGGCTACTGTTAATCATACTCATTGTTTCAACAATGGCATTTTAAAATATTTAAAGTAAAAAATTCCAGAATTAAATACATATGCACCGATGAGCAAAAACATTAAAACTACCCCCTAGTAGAACAATTAACTCTTCCCCACAGCCAGAAGGCACAGCAATAAAGATAAAAATGAGAAAGGGGATATTAAATGATAGGCACATGCTGACCAGAAGCAGTTATGCTGAACGCTCCTGGTTACTTGTCCATCCTGGTGAACCAGGTCCACCCCTTCATGATGAGTGTCTACTCCTGTGGCTCGGGTCGTTTCTAGCAGGATAACTCCCCTTGTCATGTCACTAGGAGTGTGCTGAAATGGTTTGAGGATGAGCATGACAGTGACTTCAGCCTACTATCCTGGCCACTGAGTTCACAAGATGTCAACCTTATTGAACATCAGCGGAGTTAACTGAATGGACAGGTTCAGCGTTTGGAACCACCAATGACTCTTGATGTTCTATGGGAAGCTCTGGTGTCAGCACGGTATAGCATCCCTGTAGCCTCAGTGAATCAATGACTGGCCACATAACTGAAGTATTGGCGGCAGGAGGAGGTCACACTGTCTACTGTGTGGGCTGTATTTTTCAACTTTTGTACCAGATGTCACTCCCCAAACCATTCATGTACACACACTGCAAGAGGATTTATCCTGCTGCATCCAACTTGTGCCATCCAGGTCGACACTCATCATGAAGGGGTGGACCTGGTTTGCCAGGATGGACAAGAGACCTGGAGCAATCAATAGACCTGTTTCTGGTCATCATGCGCCCGTCCCTTTATATTGCCTTTCTCATTTGTACCTTTATAGATTTGCTATCTGACTGTGGTGGAAGAGCCAATTGTTCTACTAGGGGGTGGTTTTAATGTTTTGGCTCATCGTGTACATGCCTTAAGAAAATTACTGTATCACACCAGTGTTGTCTTCAAGAAAAAAAGTATTATTCTTGTCTCATATTTATGAGATATTTTACCTCACTATGTAGATGTACAGAACATATGTGCAAGAGTACAATTTCAGTTCATTCCATGTTTTTCCCCACCAGAAGAAAACTAGTAGAACATATGTTGTTTGTCATGGATTTTTTAAAACCTCATCTTTTAAGCATGTAGTCCGTTAAAACCAGTTTGTTTGCTGGAACCTCCGATACATCCACATTCCACAACCATCAGATCAAAAACACCAAATCAGCCATCATTTCATTTTCAAAATGCATTTAAAATTAAACGCATGTTGTATGTGCCCAAAATCAAAGATCATATACATCAACACTATTTCCGTCATCAGCAAGTATGATGGGAAAGTGATAGAAGAATAAAAAATAAAATCAATAATAGGTGACATTCTGAAATTCTGATTAATTAAAAAATGAAATGGTGAAGTAACCTTTTCATGTTTTATATTTTGCCACAAATTCCCCACAAATCATAGCAAATCGAAAGGACTTAATCGTAAAAAAGTTAAGAAATTATCAGATAGTGAGTGACCTGCTAGTCACCAGCTCTGCAGTGAGCTACACTGAACCTTGCCGTCAAGTTCAATGTTCACTTACAACCCTGTTGAGTACTACACTAGGAAATGTACTAGCCCAGATGTCAACAGTCTTTGTCAACAAAATGAGAGCATAAATTTACAGGGCAGACTAAGGGGACTGTTAACTTAGAGAGAATATGTACCTCTCAGAGGAGTGATTACATACTTCTCTAGCTGAGAAACTTTATGACAAACTGCGACTGCAGCAGACAAACACACAAACTGCGCAAATATGTGTGAAGCTGGAATTCCATAGTCCCATTTCTTTTTGAGTTTACTCCCAGAAAATTTTACACCTCTAATAATAAAAATACTATTTCACAGGTGGCACTGTAGGTCACACACCTGTGTGAGAAAATGACCCCTAAATTTGCTTCAGCATTTTTGTAGAGTAAGTACACTGATATACTTTTAACTGCCATGGAAAGACTCATTCTGACAGAAGCGTTGGTTTTCCTAATTTTTTTATTTTACCATTTGTTGGCTAATATAAAGAACCTTATATTCTGGGTCCATGCTAAATCTGGTGCCATTTGGAGACCCTGTCATGTTTATAATCCTCACTGCCAACATTGGTTTATTTCTCTTTTCCTATATCATCAAAGTGAAATTCCTCAAACCCTATTGTGTGCTAGAATTTGGGACTACAGTAGCTCTGATTTAATTTTATGGAAGCTTGTGCATCCGGTCCCATATGTAATAACCATTTGTTCCCTCCATCTGTTATGTTCTCTGCATGGAAAAAGAGAACAGCATTTTTTATAAACCTATATTTCTGAAGGATTCTGGAATCTTCGGTAGCCTTTAAATTTTGGTCCAAAGATTATAGTCTCTCCCATATCTCTTTGTATATTTTCAGTTGGGAGACACATCCAGTTTTCATTCAATCAATTCAGTAAATCTCTACCTGACCAGAGAGGGTTAGTTTCATTCATATATAGTCACGATTTCTCGCGTGATCACCAGAAGTTGGAAGGGGTAATGAGTTTCCTGATAAGTGGCAGAACCATCACAAAAACCATCACCTTCTGCCTAGGAGTGGTTCAATTTGAAATGTTTCGAGGGTCCATGTTAGTTAGGCTATACAGTATCTTACAGATATCTATAGTTCCTATCACTGCAGTACTCACTCCCCTGCTACATTTTGGTTGTGCCTCAATTTAGAAATACAAATAGTACAATGATGGATCACATAGTACTCAAACTTAGCTATATCTGCATTGGGTCCTGTTTCTGTTTTGTACTGTTTTATGAATATGAAATACTTAAACAATTTGAAATTAGATTTCGTATAACACTTGGTGCAAATATTGAAAGACACACAAAGTTATACATCAGTGTTTAGTCCCAAACTCAGTAAGTGAAGTTCAAATAATCCACTGTAGTCGTTAAAAATTAAATCTTGGGGGAAAAGAGTTTGTACTGTACTTACAGTATGAATTTTTAATTTGTTCTTTTGCTGCATGGCCTTCAGTCAAGTTGTTTGCAACTTTTATTATTATTCAGTTCTGCCATTTGGGGCATAACTGCCAAAGAAATGTACTTTCCTTCTGAAAATAAAGAAGCCTGCTTCATCCACAACCATGAATGCTTCTACATATCTGTCACTGGGAGATGTTCGGTCAGCTAAGTGAATTTTCAAATACATTTTTCAAAATACCATGCAAATTAGCATCTTGTTAATGGGCTTCAAATTTTTTTGACAAGTAAAACCTTTAGGAAATACAGACCTCTCCTATATTGCTCTTTTTTTGAATACTCATGGAAAAAGTCATATAAAAAAAAAAAAAAAAGAAAATGCATCTCAAAATCACTGACACCACTCATGAACATGAACTTGTGGATGGTATTAAAATTAAATAAATCCTTGTAAATTTGAAATTCATTTCCTGAACAACATTACTCTGCATAGGAAAACAAGACTATCAATGGTAAGGAATTCATTAAATTGTCAAAATTCCAAATGACCCAGGAATTTCTATCTTTAGATAGCAGTAGCAACATGAACTGTAAAACTTCATTTTGAAAAGAAAATTTGTCCGTTATGTCTCATTTCTACAAAACTGCTTATAGATTCCACAACAGTACTTACTATGGATGCCCATCCTTAGGAAAACTAAAGCATATATATCATCAGACGTTGTCTATAGTCAGACCTGCTCAAAATTTAGTAGTTACTCCTATTGCACCACTTACAATTTCCTTAAATTCCAGCTAGATGTCAGAAGTGTTTATTCCAGAAATATTTGCCAGTATTAATAGAATGAATTTTTTTTTTTTTAATTTTCTGGCTGAAAACACCACATTACTAATGATTTGTTTGTTGAAAAAACGACATTATTCCATTTGTTAGTCTCTTCTTAGAAAGTATAATTAATATTCATTCAGTCAGCCGTGAACCCTCAACTTAGAGTGTGACTTAAGAACCATGCAATATACCCCTCTACAAAATCTTTAGTGGTAGAAGCTCTAGCTTTGAGCATTTTTAGAAATTCTTGCTATCTCGATAATAATAGGGGATGATATACAATTTTCATGCGATGTCTCTGAGCATTTCAGTTAAAGGCATAGGAAAAAAAAAAGACAATCTTTGATTCTTTAAAACGGACAAATTATTTTGAGACAAACCCACTGAAAAAACAGAAATGCTAAACTAGACAGAACACCCTTTTCTGAATGTAATCACAGATGGAGGCCTGCAACATGCAAAGAAGAACACCACCATTATTTAATTCCTTCAAATATGTCATCCAGTAGCATCTTCTAAGTTATCCCAACTTAGTCATGATTTTTCTGGCCTAAGAATGAGATTAGATCAGTTGTTGCACCAGGTTGCTGCAGAGATGATTTTTATACAATGGCACCAGCTGATTTTTTGTATGTGTGTTTGTGTGTGTATGAACAGAAACATACCTACAAAGATTCAGCCATGGTATATTGCCATAATATGTGGCTGAGGATTTTTGTGTGTGTGTGTGTGTGTGTGTGTGTGTGTGTGTGTGTGTGTGTGTGTGTGTGTGTGTGTGTGTGTGTGTGT
>JAACJT020003115.1:0-10514 GCA_009936485.2 Gymnarchus niloticus | reverse complement strand
AGCCCCTGGTGCACCCCCAAATTTTTTCACGTCTTTTTTTTAAATCCCCGGATGGGGGTCCCCCCCCCACGGCTCTTTCCTCTTTTTGGGGTAACTAATCCCCCCCCCCCCCCCCCCCATCAAGAGACTGTGAAAATTAGGCCATGTACTTATAGTCGCAGCGAGTGCATTTAAATCCAAATAACATACAGGAGAAACACACAGCGAAATCCCTCTCTCCGTGCCAGCCTGTGCTGATGCATGGTGCGAAAGCAGAACACCAGAGTCCTGTCCTAAATATGCAGAAAGGTGGCCTCAGGCTTGTCCGTTAGCATCCTTCCCATGAAAGTGATCCCTTCATGTGCAGAGGAAACACACTGGTACGCAGCTGGCAACACATGCCTGATCGCTGGCAATGACGTCATGCTGTCTGTTTTTCTGGGTGAAAGCCAAGCAGTAATAAAGTATAATTCAGGCCCCTTTTCTTGGATAGTTTGAACCATTTAATGGATGAGCAGGAGCCCAGGCTCTATAGAGAACTGCAAACTCACCGAGCTGTGTCTATTGCTACACTCATCACCTTTGAAATGGCTTTTATGCATTCATCTACTATATCAATACATCTTCCCCTATAATGGAAAGCAGATCCTGCCTGTCTCTAATGTAGCATGGGGAAAAAATGAGGAGACGTGTCAGCTTTTAATATGTAAATACAATGGCGTAACCCTCCTTCCTCACACGAATTAAGCCGCTTTGTGGAGAAAGCTGAAGGGAGATAATGGCTTCCCCTTTCTAGCCCGCGCTGCAGGCAATTCAAATGTAATAGTGGTGATCAGTTTTTGCAGTTGCAGTCAAGGGTGTCATTGGGTTTGCCTTGGTATACATTTGTGCTGTGAATAAATTCAGAGGCTGGTACTTTATTATGAAAAAACGTGGTGTTGTCATGTTTCATTTGAGAACCCCAATCTCCTATCCTGAGCCAATGTAGACGTCAGACTGTGTAGGGGGCAATCAAGTTGTATAATAACTGTTAAAACTTGAATTATGCCAAACTGGGTATTTTCCTCCTTCTCTGACAAATTGGTTCATCTGTTTCCTTATCTGTAAGACTATAGATATTTATGTTTATTGGCCACTTATTCCAAAAAAAAAAAGGAATGGATGTGAATGATGTTATTTCTGTTTTTGTTTGTTCAGTGGTAACTTGATCTGGGTCAAAAGAATTTGGCTCTCGTTAGTCGCTGGTTTTAATTTTCCTCACAGTCTACCATGCCACCGAGTATGGAAATGGGCCCCAGCCATTAATGGGGCTTCTTACACATGATAAAAATCAAGTAAGGGCACAAACTGTAGACTGACACGCCCTCTGCCATGCAGACCAGCAGGGGTTCCCCACACAGCCCCGGCATGTTACTGTGTCAGCCCCCAGACCCAGAACGGTGTCAGTGCCAAGACAGAGGTGCTTGACCATCTAGCCCCATGCTCTAGCCGTGTGATGTCGGGGACCATCTAGCAAATATACTAGGAGTAAGGCAGATGGAATCAGATGGAGATGACCAGACTGTGCTAGGCTAACTTTTAGTGGCATGCCAAGATCCTGGCTCTTGACTGGCTCCTTTTAACATCGTTATTCCTTGTATTAACGCGAGTAAAACTGAAGTGCTGGGGGGAGGCGTGACTAATGGTTCCGTCGTCCTCAGATCAACTGCAGCTCACGATTCAAGTATACAATTCTATTTTGGCACTGAGAGAATTAACTGAAAATGAAACAGATAGGAAGTGAGTAACCAGAGCGGCTGAGTGAGAAAATGTGACTGGAGAGGTGTATATGATAACAAACAGAATAGAAACTACATGTGTTAATTGGCATGAGCTGAGAGAGGGATTGTCTTTGGGTATTCACGCTAAAATGTCACTTCTCATGCCCCGAAGTGTGAATGATATTCTGCTTGCTGTAAATCTGAGGACTAATGAATGCTTCTGAGTTGGCATATAGCTACAGTTAATATTAAAATGAATGACTAACAAATGAGGAGCTATGTACACCTCACAACGGAAATCATTTGCTAGTTCAATCAAAAAAAATTATACGTATATTCATACATTCACGTACACTGTATATATGTAATCTTGTTTTGCGCACAAAAGTCAAACTATGATGTGTCAGAACACATTTTAATATAGAACGGTACGGGGTCGAGTAGGGACAAACACAATGACCTCTAAAGCTGTTACCAAGGTCACAAGTCAAGACCTGAAGAGTGGCATGAGACTAATCCTTGGTTTCAGAGGACCAGAGAGGCCCACCTGTGTCTGTATCTGTATTATTTACGGTCAGAAAGCATAAAGGCTGGGGTAAAATGATGTTTCATTGGTTGGGGCTCTTCCCAGAGACAGTTTAGGACTTGAGGAAAGAGCAAGGCCTTGTTAGGATTGTCACTATCTAATCTCCCACTTCTACCAAAGCTGGCATCAGGCTCTGAAAGTATGCATCTGAATTCCTTAGTTCCGGCTAAACTCCACTAGCCGTTGCTGACAACACAGAAACTCATGCCACAACAAAAACAGCCTTGCAGGATATCTGTGAATTTGCTCCTTGTATGGCTATGTGAGAGCTAAGAGGTGTGCACCTTTCATTGATAAGACAGCATTCTTAGTTGATAATGATGTATTAAACAAGGGCTTTACCCTCTTCTAATAAAAGTGTTCCTTCATGACAAGCCTTGATGTGGCAGCATTCTCTTTGCCCATTCGCTATGCAGATTATACTTTCGTCCTGCTGCTGATCAGACCATAGTAGAAACATAGGTGGGATGGTCGTCCCCACTGATGGACCAGTTTTGTAATGTTCTGCATTCATCCAACAGCAAACACACCATCAAAATTCTGTCTTAAAAAAGGCAATTTGAAGACTTATTTGGTGATCCATGTATATTTTGAATACCTGCTCATTCTTCATTTTCATCTCTTCATGCACTCTTCCTTTGTAAAGAAATGATTTTATACAGACAGATACATGAGAAAACTGTGCACCCATCTTACAATCAATGCTTGCCATGTCCACGTTAGTCACACGTACTAGCCTTTCATATATAGTAATGGGACAAATGAGGCTTCAAAACCCATGATGGTTAGTTCAGTACCCACCACGGGTTCCGAAGCCTCATTTAGCGACAGCATTGATTAGTTAGTTCACGATACTCCTACCCATCATGGATACTGAAGCTTCATTTAGCGACAGCATTGATTGGTTAGTTCATGATACTCCTGTCCACCACGGGTTCTGAAGCCTCATTTAGCGACAGCATTGATTGACTAGTTCAGGATACTCCTACCCACCACAAGTTCTAAAGCCTCATTTAGCCACCACATTGATTGGTTATTTTAGGATATTCCTACCCACCATGGGTTCAGAAGCCTCATTTAGCGACAGCATTGATTGGTTAGTTCATGCTACTCCTACCCATTATGGGTTCTGAAGCCTCATATGTCCCATCACTACTTACATGACCTGCAAGCAAACAAATTATATTCATAACTGAGCTATGAGTTTTGAGTCTGACTTGAGTCATACACGCAAGACGTGATTTTCTCTTAAAATGACCATTTTCAATGAAGTGAATATTTACAGCTCAGAATGAGTGCATGGTTTATTTTAGATAAAAGGAGAGGAGTTGTTTTTACTAAATGAAGGGATTCCTGGAGGCAGCGCTGTGTTCCAGAGCACCCTATTGCCAAACTGATCACAGCCATCTCTATCATCCTAGAGCCCAGAAAGCTTTTGTGGCAGGACTTGTTTTATCAGTGAACGTAATGAATAAAGAAAGATCCATTCACACAGTAAAATATCGCTGTTTTAAAGATGTCTTTATTATCTGCATGTCAGGGCAAAGATGATAAATCAGGATGCCACTACAGTAAAGTGTTTTCAATCACAGGAATATAATTATACTATAGAATTACAGTGTGTCCAACATGTTATGATCGAAGACCAAAAAAAAAAAAAAAGGCAATATCACTAGACTCCCTTTTAGACCAATTACATTTTCAGATTCTTCAGTCTTGTATATAAGCTTGCTATAGAGCCCATGTTCAGACAAAGGGCACGCTTTCCTTTCTTCAGTGAGCATGGACATGTGCTCCGTCACCTCCTCTTTCTTACTCGAAGATGATCTATCCGTGCCTGTTAATCTATCCGCTAAAGCCTTCGGAATTGTGGTGACGAAGTGACGGCGTGGACCCCTTAGCTGCGTTTACTCTGGCAGGGAACACAGGCCAGTGGAGGCCAATTTGCAGCCCTGACCCAATCAGACTTGATCTCTGTGGCACTGCCAGTCTGCCAAGTGCCCAATAAACACCGCGGTGGCCCCGGCCAGCGGTCTGTAGCCACTTTTCTATTAGAGGAGCGATCGAAGCACGGGCAGCCTGCTCTGCTTGTTTGTTACATTTAGGCCCGCTGGCTCGGACAGAGAGAGAATGCTAATGAGGGGGCTGTGCAATCAGATTCAGAACGGAGCTCCGTGAATGGGCGGCCCGAAAGAGGGAGCTGTGCAATCAGATTCAGAACGGAGCTCCGTGAATGGGTGGCCCGAATGAGGGGGCTGTGCAATCAGATTCAGAACGGAGCTCCGTGAATGGGCGGCCCGAAAGAGGGGGCTGTGCAATCAGATTCAGAACGGAGCTCCGTGAATGGGCGGCCCGACCAGTTCCTTAGGCACAAGTGGTGCTGCCACCGGAGGTCAGGGTGCTATCCTTCACAGCACATTGAAGTTCAAAAATATTAAACGTGCTGCATTCATTTTTCTGAAGCAATACACTGAAGCAATTCCCAAGAATGAAAATTTGTGATTCCATAAAACATCTGAAACCTGGACAGCACTGTGCAAAAATCTTATATGGGCAAAGAAAATATTTAAGGGCATTTATCTAGGCAGTAACTGTATATGTGCTCAGAAAGAACATCGGTATAAATACAAATAAACAATAAAAAGGAACAAGAATTTCTTCTGTTCTCCAAAATATTACTGATATCTGGTTGGATGACTAGACGAACACAGCTTTGGTTCTCAAACCTCTCCTTGAGACCACCTCAGCCATTCCAGATATTTGTTAAATTTCACCACCAGCTGACTTAAATAACTTCATCAGTAAAGACACTTTATGAGGTATTGATTAGTCAAACAAGGTGTAGTCTTAGTTGAATTCAGCAAACTCAAGGGTATATTGGATGGTAAGTGCAAATTCTGAGGTGACTTGAGATGTTTTAAAATAGGCCCATATAAACTGAGTCACTTTGACAAACACCAGTACAAAGATCATTTTCTTGCCTGTCTAAGACTTTTGCACAGTAGTGTAGCTTTACAGACTAGAATCACATCTATATTTGGTTCAGCGCCAATGAACTTCAACTTTAGCTCTTGACCTCCACCTGCTACACTGTACAAGCAGTGATTTCTCTGGCTCTCTCACCATGGGGTGCAAGATTCCCACAAACACATCTGCCCTTTTGACTTGAAGATGAATTTTAATCTCAGATCAGACATAATAACCTTAGAAAAGGTTCATTTGAAACTCTGCTTCCCCTTGTACTCGCAACCACAATTCATAACTTAAGCAAAACTAATTTATTATAGGCAAAAATACAATATAAACGATAACTTTAGTCCTGGCAGGACTGCAAATGAAATTTGCAGTGGAATCGATGCCCGTGGTGGAACTGTAGCCTGCTATTAATTGCTTATACATAGTCTAATTATTTCAGTGAAGTTGGTGGTACTTAAACGGCATGACAATAGATGGATCAAACTCTTCTAAAATCGATACAAAAGTCAAAGCGTGCCTAGAAAACAGCATGGTGATCTATTGTCGTTTCCTCTACTACACAAATAAAACAACGAGTCAGAGACATGGGAGGCTGTACGTCTGCGTCCGGCTGTCTCCGTGCTTCCTGTCTCTCACTGGCATTCCTCTGCCACTCGCCAGTAACGCTGGCTGTTTCCCTGCTTGAGAGGATCTCACCACACAATGCTGGACAGTTGCCCGTACTGAACCCCTGGCATGTCCCACTGACCCACATTCACACCGGTGACCAATGCTGTTAAAAAAAGTCTGTCAGACGTCTGTCAGCTCATGATGCAGTGAAACTCGCAAAATGGCAGCAGTCCGTATTCCTCCTTCATCCAGAGCGCAATTCACTAATGACTAAGGACAGAAATGGAAATCATTTCAGCAAACAGTAACCAGAAACATTACTCATACTCTGCTTTAAAGTCCATTGATGCAGATTGTGTACCACAGGGTGGACTGGTTAGGGGTAGGGTTAGGCTGTTTTATACGTTCGTGCGCAGAATTCATCTAGTGAATGTCCTGCTGTATTAATGGGGAAAAATTTATAATACACTGCACAAAGCATAATTCATTGCTCTCAACGTTATGGCATCTGCCAAGCAAATAAATCCTTCCATGTCATTTCAGAGTGCAGGAGTATGCAAACTAAAACAGGAGGTCTCTTTCACTCAAAAAATGCATTACCACTCCACATTGTCCAGTAGCTAATACTCGACCTGTGTCTAAACAGAAATGAATACTCGTATTTTCTGCTTCCACCACTAGGGCAAGCACAGTGAAACTGCTGTAACATTTTTGAAAATGAGAAGCCCCGGGCAGTGGCTTTAATCCCATCTTACATCAAAGCAGTGGCCATGAAAGGGTTGGGAAAATATCCAGGAGTACCTGCATGGTGAAAGGGGTGCTGGAGAGAGCTAGGGTAATTGTATATTTAGTTAACATTACAGTACTACACCATATGACCAAAAGTATGTGGACACCTGCCTGTGCGATATCTCACTCCAAAACCAGGGGTATACATAGAAAGTTGGTCCTCCCTTTGTTGCTATAATAGCCTTTACTCTTCTGGGAAGGCTGTTAAATGCTAAAATATTGTTGATGTGATTTTCTGCCATTCGGCCATAACGGCATTTGCAGGTTTGGGTATTGGTGTTGGGTGATCAGGTCCCTTTGTGTTTGTGTGGTCTACCACATGACAACTGACCTCTTGTTGATATAAACAAAGTTTCCTCTTCACAACCACTTAACTTGCAGTTAAGCGGGACAGAAATTAGACACTAACTTGCTGGAAAGGTGCCATCCTGTGATGCCGCCATGCTGAAAGTCACTAACCTCTCCAGCACAGCCCAGTGTTCGTTGCTGTATATTGCATGGCTGTGTGCTTAACTGTACACATTAGCCAAGTTCAGAAGTATGTGAACACCCCGATTAATTGGTGTCCACATATTTTTGGGCATATAGTGTATATACACATCATGAGGTAGGTTAAATTTCTAGGCTTAATACTTTATGCATTACATTAGAAAGCCTTTACCATAATAGCGAGACATCCACGAGCAATCTTTTGGATTTGCACTGAGATTTGAGATGCAATGATTTGACAGGCTGCATTTTCTGAGAGCAGGCATCGCTCACCACGGGATCCCAACATTTTGCAGAAAATATCATAAAAATTCACCCCAATGCCTCCTCCCTGTACCCCAACCGCATTTAATAAACAGACTCCCTTCTCTGAGGGTCAGGAGCTGTTGTGGGTGACCATTTTACATGTCAACATTTCTCCCTCATTGACTGAAAGAGAGCTGCTGGGTGCTTTATCATGCGCTCTGACACCAGTGTGCCAGCCTGGGGGCTAACTGCTCCTCCGTGCATGGCCTCATCCAGCCAGCTGTCCATTCACTGGTGCCTGGAAGACCTCGGCGTTTCTGAAGCTCTGACCAGCTGCCAAGTAGGGTGGCTGGTGGGCCACTGATGGTTTCATTCATGGTGCCGTAAATGCTAAGCACAGAGTGACTGAGGGGGTAGGGGTAATATAGGGTGTTGACGATCCGTCCCATGACACAAAAATTCCGTCAAAGCATGACAGCTACTCCCAAACGCAGCACGGCAGACTGCAGATAGATCATCAGCTGGACTTTTCATCAAAACAAAACCATCACAGACATTATCAACCACATGGCCCATTCTGGGTTGTGGTATCTGCAGAATGCATCACGCTCAGTGTATAAAAACAAATCATGGGTTTAGATATCAGACACCAAAATGATACCTAGAGAAGACACCCACCACACTAATATGGCCTGGGTCTCGACTGTGCATATGGGACAATGCATGGGACTGGCTCTAAAGATTGCTGTGGTTACAGTAAAGCATCGATGAGGCATGGTGCTGTCGAGGGCCTTTGGGCAAGACAAGACATGACACGGATCAAGCGAAGCATGAGTGAGGCAAAACCGGCGGAGGTGTGCCATCGTCACTGGAGAGAGAGAATGGGGGGCAGAGAAAGAGAGAAATGTCAGAATGACAGCATGACAACCATGCACAGAGCCATCCGTCAGGGTGGCACTTGGGTCTGGGCGCCCTGTCTGTGCCACGCAGTATGTCTGCCGGACGTTTTACTGTGTGGGCGCTTGTTAAAGCTGCTGTCCCAGAAACTTTCACACGCACTCTATAGCCATACAAGGACTGCTCTTTTCTGGCTATTCACTGGATTTACAACAATTTCCCCAATGACACTTGAGTACAGTGAGTAGGCTTCTAGAACAATATTATTCAGATTATGTTAAATTATGTTCTAGAATTCTGTATTTTACTAATCAGTGTGAAACGGAATTTTGTCATCTGTAAAGCAGCTCTGGCCATCTCATGGTTGTTCAAGGTGCCCCTTTCCTCGACAGAAGTATAAATTATCCAGCAGTTAGATAAAGGAAAGCTGCTCCTGAGTTGCTGGTTTATTTCAGGTCTTTCTGTGTGGCTTGATACGTCAGTTGAGCACACACAGAAAACACAACCGGTTTGGCGTGAGAGAACTGCACAAACTCAACAGGGAGGACCAAGCAAAGCCCAGATGCACAGTGACGGAAATCATGGAAATATCACCATGAAGACCAGACACTGTACTGTGAAAGAAGAAAACGAAAGGACAATGGTGGAGGAATGGGAGGAGAAAAAAAGGAAAGATGCAAAGCAAACGCTTTACGGTAAAGCTCATCCCTCCAAAGGGTTTAATGGCATGGATGCAGACTAAAACTGACAGCAGCTTTTTGGCCCAGCGTTCCACACAGAGCCTCCTGGAGGGGTGAGGGAATAACCAAACATGAATGGCAGCTCATGTGGAGGACGGGTCTGTCGGCTGCTCACTGGAAATCAAGGGCATTCATTAGGGAGTGCTTGATAAATTGACATTTTTTTGTGATGTCAGTAGCGACCGCTGATCAATTTATATCCCCCCCAAGCTAGCATGCAAAGGTACTTCTGGTCCAAATGGTCGCCTGATACTGTAGTTGATGCTTAGACAGAATTGAATTGTGTTCCGTTTTGGTATAATCAGAGTCTCTCTAATCACCTGTGGACACGAGTTTAAGTAAGAAAATGCAACGTTCAAAAGTAAGCTTCTTTTTCGAACGGTAAAACAATGGGTCAGAAGGTGCCACATGGACAAGCAGAAATGGAGAAACAGTCAGTGAGATGCCGGGGCGGGGTAGGAGCTGCCACACCACGTGTGGACAGATGCCAGCTTCTCAGTCTCCTCCCACGCCAGAGCAATCGGCCTGGGCATCGCCACCTCGTCACCGAAACAAGACCTTCCTGCCCACTCTCGGCCCTCTGGATGTCCACACGGTGCCGTCCCAGACTGCTGAGAGGGTGGGGATCGGGTCTGCTCAATTACCTCGTTCCACTTTTTGCTTTCCTCCGAACCCATGCTTTAAGTAACGCTCGAGGCAGTCCCCGTTAACTGAATCTCGCTCTCAATCCACAAGGATGGCGAGACCGTAAACGAATTAGGCACCATGAAGAGAGCGGCATCTTGGCGGCGATGCGGGAAAGCTGGCCTGTTATCAGTGTGTGTGTTTTACAAATGCTGCTGTGGAACAAGCTTCTAATGTTGTCCATTCATAAAAAAGGCTTTTCAGGGACGTGCCATGCCGTGTGCGTCAATCCTTTTGAAAAGAGCGGATTGCCAAGCCGCAGTTCATAAATTATTGGCTGTGAACATCATCCAGCCTGTATTTAACGCGTGAATGTATGATAAAAATCACTGTATCAAAGGGTTCGTGTTTGTTGTGAATTTAAATACCGGCATTCCAGCAACAGCAACAAAAATAATTAAATAAGCAAAAAAGTAGCAGTACTGCCAACGCGGAGGACAGCGCAAGATCGATCAGATTAACAAACAGAACTTTCTGAAAGCACGGATAGCTGGTCCCCGGGGTTTTCTGAAAGCGGGGATAGCTGGTCCCCGGAGTTTTCTGAAAGCGGGGATAGCTGGTCCCCGGGGTTTTCTGAAAGCGGGGATAGCTGGTCCCCGGAGTTTTCTGAAAGCGGGGATAGCTGGTCCCCGGGGTTTTCTGAAAGCGGGGATAGCTGGTCCCCGGAGTTTTCTGAAAGCGGGGATAGCTGGTCCCCGGGGTTTTCTGAAAGCGGGGATAGCTGGTCCCCGGAGTTTTCTGAAAGCGGGGATAGCTGGT
>JAACJT020003114.1:0-10516 GCA_009936485.2 Gymnarchus niloticus | reverse complement strand
CTCTTCAAAAGTCCAGACTTGCCCGAAAAAGTCCGCCAGTTATCTATAAAACCCACATCATTTATTGGGCACCATTCCGACAGCCAATGATGCAGTGACGATAATCTGCTGTAGATTTCATCGCCACGTAAAGCGAAGTAAAGCGAAGTAAAACCAATCAACATTCCAGCAGCTGATGGGTGGTTCAAGTGGTGTGATCAAGTCTGGGAGGGAGCCCACATGCAGCTTCAACAAGCTGTGAGTAGCCAAAAGTGTCTTGCTAATTGTTCTTGATGCCCAGTGCCACAGTTTTACCCTGAGCAGTGTGTGTGGCTGTCCACTTGAGACATCAAACTGCAACTGCCATCCAGGAAGCTCAGTACTAAGTACATTTGACCCTTCAAAATCATCCTTCGCATCAACTCAGTCACTTCCCACTTGCAGTTGCCATCTTACTTTTGGATCAGCCCCAGATTCCAGGTGTCCATGCTCAAGGCAGTTCACTACAGTCTGTTTCTATCCTCTACCCCAGGTGACCCTCCTCCACCTCTTGAGGTAAGTGGGCAGCTTGATTATGCTGTGCACACCCTGTTGAATTCCAGGCGTTGAGCTGGTACCCTGCAATACCTGCTAGACTGGGAGGGTGATGGCCTAGAAGAACAGTCCATAGTACTTGTGCGGGACATCTTGGATCTAGCCCTCATTGAGGAGTTTCACTGTTCTCATCCCAACCACCCGGCCCCTTCCCAAGGTTGGCCTCTGTGTCAGGGGCATGGAGGGGGCACCTAACCAGCCACACCCAACATACTCCTGCTCCCTCACCTTGCAAGGTTTTGACTTCTCACACTATTACTGAGTGGTTCATTGTCATTGAAAGTTTTGCCTGCATATGATCCCTGCTAGTTCTCTATTTTTTCCTTTTTCCTTGCAGTTTGGATTTGTTTGCCCTGTTCTGGATTCTAATCATCTGCCTGTGATCAAAACTACATTTTTGATACCCCTCTTGTTTTTGGAAGTCTTCCCTGTTCTGGTTGTGGCCCTGCCTGTTTTGATCAGGATTACAAACCCTGACACTGCACTTTGATGCAGCCTATATACTCATTACAGAGTCCTTCCCCAGCTGATCACAAACTGAGGCTGTTTCAATTAACAGTGCATGCTATTATGATACTACTGAAACTAACCTGTTACTGAATTCAGAAGAATCACCAAATGCCTCTTTGAGCCAGAAAAGAGCTCACCATAAACAGACCAACAAATATGACAAATACTGTAAACACAACTTCTGCAACCAAATACTATATAAGAAATACTTAGTAAAACACACTGTACAACACAATATACAAATACATAATAAATCTAATAAATCATAATAAATCTTGGAACAATGCATTCATCATAAAAAAACTCACATCAAACTAAAATGCTGTGAAAAGGCAGAAAATAAGTAGCGCAATGTGAAATGTAGCTATATAAATTTAGGCCAAATTTATAAAACATTTAAATAATTTTTTTATCTCCATCTTATTCAGATCTACAGTATATAAATATTTATGTATATATCCTAGTCTGGTCATGTAACTGTAGGTATAATTACACACATCCAGCATCAGTTATTTTGTGCATACATTGCTTAATTAAGTACAAGAAAATTCAGGAATTAGTGTAAAATAGTGGTCACAACATCTTAAAAAAATCCTTTGAAGGTATAATTATTTCCATTAAATATCATATTACTAGCTGAATCAAAAATAAGAGGACAATATGGTTGTCCTATAGATGTGTATTTTGATCCCAGGCTGTACTTTGGAATTTTTCTCTCTATGTTCATAAGGACTCTCTGATTTCTTTCCACAGTCCAAATAACTGGCGTCATTAAATTGCCAACAGTGCTTGATCATGTGTATGATCATGCATGCCCTTTACAAAACTTCCATACAGGGTGTTCCTTTGCTTTGTGCCATTTGCTATTCGGGACAGACTCCAGGCTCACTGCAGTTATGGAAGACTTAATGGCTGGTTTTTAAAGGGTTTTTATCCATCCATCCATCCATCCATCCATCTTCAGACTGTTTCTCCAATTGAAGGTCATGGTGTCAGTGCACTGAGTAGCTCGTACCAAGAACTGTCTTTTTCAGTCCACAGATTCTAACTTCTTTGAGGGATCTCAGCTCATTCCCAAACAACTGGGAGATATCAGAATCAGAATCAGAATATCTTTATTGTCATTGTAACGGGTACAACGAAATTAAGTGCAGTCCCTGTGTCAGAGAGATATATAATCACTGGATCATGACCTGGGTCTGCTCCAAGGCCTCTACCCAACGAGACATGCTTGGAACAGCTCCCTTGTGACTCTGGTTTAGAAGTGATGAGGTGTTCACTTGTCTGCTTATTGCCTGCTTAGCACATGTAGACTTTTAGCATATTCCCACAAACTCTCACACAACAATGTGAGGGAGGTAAGTTCACTGTTCCTGAACCTTGGCCAGGTCTGAATCAACATTGGTACTTCTAAATTCTAGCTTTGACCATCAGGTAGGTTTCCCTTCTCAAGGACCCTGGTTTATGTTTTCCCAGGGAGGTTATGAGATGTGACACCACAAGAGTTTTAATATACTCCCTGGTCCCCCTTTCTAGAAATGGAAATGGGGACCACCACCCCTCTTGCTGTTCCAGAGGTACTTTTTATCCAAGGAATACTGAGGTCAACATCCTGCAACCTTATCACCAAGGAAGAGTTTGACCACTGTAGGAACTTCAGCTGCAGTGACAGACTCTTGTCCATCAGCAGTTTCTAACACAGGCACCTGGTGAGAAGACCGGTTCACCAGATTAATTAAAATAGCTGCCCCAAAGATCTTAAAACAAATAATGAAACAATGGTGTCAATAACTGACATGCAACAGTTAAGGAATTTAACAGTTCCTGAAAATCTTCCTTCTCCCACTTGACTGTGGTATCAAATTATTTGTGAAAACATCTTTGGGGCCACTCATCCCAAGCTTGGGCCTCCAAAATTGCACTTAGTGTAGCTCTTGTAGCTTGTCAGTCCCTCTCAGCCAAATCATGAAATCCCCATGCAAGCATTGCCCTGAAGGCCTCCTCATTTCAACATGACAACTTTACTCAACAATAGCCCCTTGCAGCAAAGAAGTTGTTCTCCAATATGTGCGTTGTGAATTGTCTAGTGTGATTCTTCCTGGCTCCAAACTCAACTCACCACTAATGATTGATCAGTTGGTAACACTGCCCCTCTCTTCACCCAAGTGTCAAAACAAAGTCTCATTACTTTGTAGTTTGAATATAAAGACTTAGAAAGAAAAAGAAAATTATTCCACCTCAGCATCCTGTCTCTGGTTTGGGTCAGGCCAGAGACCCTCTTGGACACAAGTAACATAAGCCCTGGCCAGGCAGCAGGGGAAAAATCTCCTTGCATGTCTTATCCATCCCAGGCAAGCCTCAACTGTAATGCCCAAACAAGGTTCCTCCATGGCCTGGAGAAGGTGACCTCGGATGTAGGGGTCTCAGTCATAGACCTCATTTCCGTGCTGAAAACAACTCCTCTATGGGGTAAAGGAAGGGAGAATACGTAGGCAGAAAGAAGTTACTGAATCTCAGGTTTTTGGTGAACCAGTCATGAAACAGAGCAGCTTGGTGGAAATTGACATTGTCCCAAATGACAACATAACATAGCAGCTCTGGTTGTGCTGGAACCCTCTGGTCGAGTTAGTATATATGATCTCGGAGACCAAGTAAAGACAGTAAGAGCATGGTGTTGTATGGACCAAGGATGGCATTATGTGGAACTATTTGTCTCTTTGCCATTGCTTGTTCATTTTGTCACTCTCTTCCACCTCCCCTCCTGTGTCCTCTTTATTCATGCCTTTCTGGATCCATTGTTCCAAAACAAGTGAACTGATGCATGGCCCTTTTATCTCTCCCGAGGTTCAGATTGGTGTGTGAACAGTTATGACACTTAGGGTTTCCACCTGGAGAACTGTGTGCTACTTGGGTTCAAGCTGTGCTGACTTGAGTTAATGTTGTTGAGTGCCAGTGCTTTCTAAATGAGCACATAGTGTAGCCAATGATATATGATTTGTGTGTAGAATTTTGCAGAAAGAGTTCAACAAATCTGAATCAAGTGCAAAAAAAGGGAATATTGTTTATAGTGTGGTGAAATGAATTTGTCTTTTGGTAGATGGCATTATAGATTTGGATGTTTAGTTACAGTTTTTCTCAACTTGTATAAAAGATTTTTCAGGAGAAATGTACATGTTCTCAAAACACTTAACACAGTGGTTTATAAAAAGAAGTTGCACTAAATCAATAGTAATTGCTAGATTAATACAAAAAAACAAAAATGCAAATGCGATGATCTAAAACGTGGAAAAGTTCTAATCTTTGAGCACAACTCTCAATTGCATCTGACTCTTTTTTTATCACGTGAAGTCATATTATCCTTTTTTCAGAGACTGCTAATTGCTGTGCTATCAGTCCAAAAAATTGAGTTATGAAGCTCCAGATCAAGCTCCTTTTTGACTAGCTTGTCCATCTTTATTGCCACTGTAGCTGCAGTCAGTTCCATTCTTGGAATTGTTGGTGCCCTTATTGGTGCCACTCTTGACTTCGCAATCATCAAAGTGGATTGAGTTTGTCCACCTTCATTGCGCAGTAACAGGTAACTGGTTGTTCCATAAGCATCTTCGCTTGTGTCTGCAAAATGATGCAGTTGCGCAAAGATTGATGGCCCAAACTTGTTCATCTAGCTAACTTGTTCATTTAGCTAATTAGTCAGTTAAAGAAATGCTGTTTGCCAATTAGTTCACCTAATTGTCAGCTCACTATTTACTATAAAATATTAAATTGCTATTACAAAAAGCATGCTAGAACGTGTTCAACTTCATGGCTAGTTCATTCAGAATCAGCAAAAATTTCTCGCAGGTCGTCTCACGTGATTTTTTTCTCATATGTTCCTGTGGCAGGACGATCCATTAAAACCCATTGAAGTTCAACTGCACTGGACTTCAATGGCACTTCAGAATATCCTTGTTTTTTCAGTGCAGCAAAGCTAGACGTTTATTGGACAAATGCTTCAAAACATCATTTCCAGGGAAGCTCAGCATCTCTGGAAGTAAATGGGGCAGTGGGCTGGCCAGGATGCTGGGCTGCTGCATGATGATTGGAGGAACTGTCAGGGGGGCTGGACCTCTTTTTGATTGGCAGCGTTTTGGCATCAGAGCATTTCAAGTTCAGTACCATGCGGATTTTTGGGAAGTGAACTTGTGAGACAAGCTGCTGCTCATAGTCTGTTATTTGCTAGCGATATAGCCCATTATTTTCATTTGTACATATCCTACTGTAAATAAAAACATAAATATAACGTTCTTAAGTTTGCTCCTTGATTCAGTTTAGTAAGGTTCATTCATTTATTTCAAACTAGGTTGCAGGGGGCAATAATTGACTAATTTTATGATGTAGGTCTAAAATGTGCTTCCCCTGTTTGAAAGACCACCAGCCGCCACTGGAAAACAGATATGCCACCTTTACTGCTTCTGTGGGTCTGAATGTTCATGACAAAATGTTTTGCTTACATTGCGACATAGAAGTGGAAATAAATGACATACCATAACTTCTACTCTAAATTTACTGTATTTCACCCATTTCTCACTTAGAACAGAAAGGCTGCAGCCAAGGGAAGGCATCAAATCTTTACAGAAGACCAAGTAAACGCAATTCTTGACTTGGTTGTCCAAAACAACACCGTATGCCTCAAAGAGATTCAACAGTGGATAATTCAGGAGGATCACATTTTCAGAAACATCCAAACTTGCAGTTTGGTAACCATTGACAGGGTACCGAGGAGAAATTCTATCCGAATGAAGCAAGTTTATAGAGTGCCTTTTGAAAGAAATTCAGACAGAGTAAAAGAAGCAAGCAAGGTTTCAGTTTGTACAGGTTTGTGTTCCTTCTGTCTTTTATAATAGGAGTGTATTTTATTCTGTTTCAAAATGTCACATCACTACCTTAACCAGACGCCACATCGGCATGTTGTATTGTATCTACAGAGAATTATGGAACCTGATGGCAACCCTAGAGTATGCAACTATGTATATGTAGATGAAGCTGGATTCAATATGTGCAAAAAAAGAAGGCGAGGAAGGAACGTCATTGGTCAGCTTGGCATGGTCACCGTCCCGGACAGAGGGGAGGAAATATCACAATGTGTGCAGCTATACCAAGGCAGTGTAGTATGTCACAATGCTGTCCTGGGTCCCTATAATACAGAACGTCTCCTTGCTTTTTTAGACACACTCAGAGTTGCGCTCCTACCCAGACAAGCAGGAGATGTAGAGGGACCAGATGTGGTACATGTGGACATATGGGACAATGTACAATTCCACCATTCATCACATGTCCATGATTGGTTTGAAGCCCAACCACATTTTGAGGTACTTTTTCTTCCTCCATACTCCCCCTTCCTAAATCCTTTCGAGGAGTTGTTTTCTGTCTGCAGGTGGAGAGTGTATGATCACAACCCATATGTACATGAAACACTTTTACGTGCCAAGGAGGAGGCATGTGATGACATAACAGCAGAGTCATGTCAAGGGTTGGATTTGACGTTCCCGACACGTATTTTCCCAGGTGCCTTGCAAGAGAAAATATCAACTGTGATGTAGATGAAGTTCTCTGGCCTGACAGGGATCACAGATTGGTCTAATAAAACATTGCAGTGTACAGCAGTGTGTTGTCTGAATTTTGTGTTTGTCTACTGACCATGGAAGAGGTTTATGATTTGCTTTCACAGAGTGAGGAAAAACTCGTCTGTGTGAATCTGAATGTGCTACATAAATCCTTCCTCTAGACTACATATTTTACCGTGTTACAGTTATTTCATGATACTGCACAGCATTTATTTAAGCATGTCTTCTTAAAGGAAATGCATTCCTGTGTTAGAATGAATGAACCCTCTGCTCATTGGATACTGTGCTTGCCTAGTTTTGAGCAAAATCCAGAAATATCATAAAGATATCGAGATAAATTTAAGCAGTACTTCAATTTGCATTGAAGATGAAAGGTTTTGTAGCACGGACATTGTGTTCTGATTGCTGTGTTGTGTTAAAAACATGTTAATTTGTTCCGAGAAATCTGTCAAAGCATTTGCGAAGCAGAAACACTGTTTCCAGAAAGGTGTGCAAGCAATTGTGGAAAAGTGTAAAAGAAGCTTTATAGCAACTGGATTAGTGTGTCCTCCGTTCCCCCTTGTCAGTGCCGAGGTTCTCATTTCCTGTGTCGACTTGATCAATTCCTTAATCTCCTATAGATCAGGTGTAATGAAGAAGCAAAGGGGGAGTGACATGTGTGAGTAAGTTGAGACCCATTGAATTTCTAAGCAGCTAGCTCACTCCCTGGTCTGATACACCTGTTCCAGGCCTGGAGCACTTTTGCTAGGTATACCCAGTCAGTGGCTAAGGAGCTAACGTTGTGGAGAGTGAGATAAAATTGGGGTAGTCAGGGTCTGTACTTACCGAGGGTCGGTCATGTTGAAGTTGGAGAAAACAGTTACACTCGACTTCGGTTTCACCAACTTCACTCAAAATGAACCTGTACAGAAAAGCACAAAAACACATAATAAAGAGTCCCTGAATGTTTTTTTTTTATTTCTTGACATGTGAGGTTTGATATACCTGTACCTCACAAGTAAGAATGTACGAGGGACAGAATCAAATCCTCTCTTCTGAAACCCAATAATCAACACCGTTCTGGGATACTTGGTGGAAAAATCATTGTCTGCTGTGTTGTGTTGCAAGGTCCGCAGGGCCACAATGCTAAAAATTGCACCTTTATCTTCCTAAAATAACATCAGAATGGAAAAAAATGTTCAAGAATTTTGAAGTATTTTTATACATTTTTATTTTATTATTTAGCTTAACATTACTCTGCTCAGCAGTGACAGTAACTGCAGTATAGTGTTTGACGTTGATAACATTTTCAATACAGCTATACCACTTTATCTGGCCTACCCAGCCAACAAATTCAAAACACTTCATAACAATATTGTCAGGGGACGGACACCAAAGTTGCGGTCGCCACTCCCAAAGGGAGTTGCATTTATTGACTGGAACAGAAGGACACAGCAGCACATACAGGGCAGGTGAAGCGGGACACAACCATTCGAGGTTGCATGGTCCTGGAAGACAGTCATTCCTTATGGCAGGTGCCAGTCTCCCTCAGCAACTCCACTGCCCGTCCTGCCCCAGTGACTTATCTTGCAATGGGCCCACAAGTCCTGTCTCTCCCTCCCCAGCTTACTCCTGCTCCTTTATGTCCCGGAGGAGCTAACTGCCAACGGGTGCCAGCTGTGACTCCTCTCGCATTGCACCCAGGTTGTGTGGAATGCAGGTCCCAATTAAGGGGAGCCATGGGCTCTGGCACACAGGATCGGGCGATCAGGGGGGCGTGACATTCCCAGATTGTCACAATATGTTGTAGTAGCTCATACATTTCAAATTATCTTTGAAAAAGCAGTAAGTCAAAAACAAAAAATTCATCTTGTGATTTATAAGCAAGTCTGACCAACTGTTAAAAATATACATCTGGTATGACACACCTATGATATTGTTCAAAAGGCACTAATATGGGAGGTTCAAATATTTTTGTGTCCTTCAAATACTAGGCCTAGATAATGATCAATGTACATTTATTAAATGAAATAGCTTCCTTTACTACAGTGATTTTTGAAGCAATATGCACCAGCTAGGCACATACATTGATCATTAATGCACATATATCTCTTTACTGACTTATTTTACATATGTCTATGAACAACAATGTTGATTTGAGTGTGACATGATCATTTCTGTATGAAATCAATCATCAAACAAAGAGGACAATCACAAAGTAAACTCAGCATTCACAGTTTTTTTTCAACTGTTAAAACACTAAAACTGAAACTGTGAACACAATTTTCCAAAGCACAACCTCAGACACAATTTCTTGACACACATGGGTTTTCAGAGCTGCTAAACACTCTTTTCATAACTCTAAACACAAGTGACATCACAAAGCACATGCCACTCACAACACAGAACCTGTGTACCATCTGCGCAACAAAAATAGTACTGCTGTCATGGCCCAGCACAAAGAAGCTAAATTCTAAGCATGGTGCTCTAATTGTAAAATCAACTAAAGAGGAAACAGTAATGCAATTTGAATAAATACATACTACAATGGGACTTAGGTATACTCTTTTTTTGGTGTGGGGGCAATGTCACCCACTGTGCAGCTATGGCATTGGCCACCATGGAGTCCACCTCCGTCGTGCCACCTTAGAACCATAAAACACAGAAAATAAACTAATGTTTCTCAAAAATCTTAGAGATGCACCGATGGAATGGGACCATCAACAGCAGGACCAGCCAGAGCAGACTTATAGTATGAGATTATCTGAGATAATGTCAGTTTTCATCAGAGTATTCAATTCCATGAAATGTTAGACAATCATGCCAGATGCACAAATGTGTTCGTCCCAGACACACATTTCTGAGTATAGCGGTGGAAGGTGTATGACAGATGAATGAGAAAATCTACTTTATGCAACGGTGATGGCTAGTAATGACACAGTCATAGTGTTCATCCAGGGGTAGATTTGCCACAGCAGGGGCAAATATATAGACACTACTTCTGTCTTCTTGACACTTGTCTTCTTAGAGAGTACATAGCTTCTAACGTAGATGAGACCCTTTCACCTGACTTGTCTGAAGACAGGATGCAGAATAACTATAATTATTTTTATACATTTGATATAATGACTGTATTTATTTTTACTCTATAGTTTTGCAATGCAGTATTGTGTTTTTTTGGGGGGGTGCAAAAGAGAGGGAAATGTATTTCAGAAAGACATGTAGGTCTATATCTATTGAATAAAAGTGAATGTTATTTTGTTTCCCACCATTATGTTCCTTCTACATTCATAGTATACTTAATACATGTATACTTTCCTGTTTATAATTTTTAACAATTGTTTACACACATTTCAAAACTCTACATACAAATCTCACCAACAAAACATAATGAGTAAAACAACTTTCATCTCTTGCAAAATGACACTTCAATCAAAACTACAGGATGTGATCCAATCTTAAAATGGATACATTTTTGCATCAAAATTATACACAGACGCACCATATGCATAAATATTTCAAAAAATTAACAACACACTGACGTGCTCAATGGAAAACACCATTGCCTTTAGCTGTGCCTTTTCAGTTTTATGCTTACAGAATGTGTAGTAATCTGTCATGAAAGATTTGAAATTTGTCGTGAAAGATACTGCTTATTCAATCTATGAACAACAAACAGAACAGTAGAACAGTAGGACAAAAACATTTGGTGAAAAGTATCCCTCTATAGAATTCAAAAATGGGGAGTATGGTGGTAATATTATTACCACCGAATACTTATTGGTTCCAAGAGTAAACAAAGCTACGCTGGGCTGCAGAGCTTTCTCCTACAGAGCTCCACAGCTGTGGAA
>JAACJT020003113.1:0-10518 GCA_009936485.2 Gymnarchus niloticus | reverse complement strand
AGAATACCAGTGAGAACAGGCACACATAAGCAGGGGAGACGGAGGGTCCGGCCGAGACCCAACAAACACCAGGGCCATGTGAGGAGCCTGATCACGTGTGAACACCTGGTCTCAGTAATCCCAGCGATTCAGACAGGGTGCGAGAGAGAGACAGACACAGACAGACAGAAGGAGCGAGGGGGGAGAGAGAGAGACACACAGACAGACAGACAGAGTGGGGGGGGGGAGAGCGTGAGCATTTCTGGTTTCTAAGGTGCAAGAGTTGCGTGTCTTTTAGATTGAGTGTATCTGGAAGCATGTATGTTAGTCTGCATTATTTGTGTGTGTGTGTGTGTGTGTGTGTGTGTGTGTGTGTGTGTGTGTGTGTGTGTGTGTGTGTGTTGTTTGTTTGTTTTAGGGACACCTGAGCCAGAAGAGCCAGGACCTGTGGACCAAACACACGCAGCCGAGTTTGACAACTCCCGCTCACAATGCAAAGAAACATTACTGGTTACAGAACTCTGATCTGAGATCAGCTCAAGGTATTAAAAGGAAGCTGGAAAATGGTTTGAGAACAGATTCCTTAATTACAGTGTAATAGCCCCCACCGTGAGAGCAGTCAGCAGTGATGTTCCATCTTGGGGGACCCTGACAACCTCTATTAGACTGGTTAAAATATTAAAACAGTTTATGTTGCTATGTTGTTAATATTTCCCTCTTTAGGCAAATACAACAGACTGGTGTAGCTCTGCAAAGGCTCACCGAAGCATCAGGAAAGCAGATGACTTTATAAATCAGTCTTACCAAATGCCATTTTCCATACAAGGCTTTTATTTTACCTGCTATCCGGGGACTCCAAAGGATTCTTTCTGCAAGTCGGTCACATCAGACCAACAGACATCTTCCTGTTGTCCCACAATTCATCCAGAAGACAGCGTGTGTCTATGTGGACCAGGCTGCCAGCAGATGAGACCAGCCTGTTTCTTTCAAGGCAGCAGTCGCCACTGGCTTCACCTTCTAATTTGAGGCAAGGCTCTCTACTCACCAGTGAACGCAATGAGACCTGGACTAGATGCTGAGGGACAGCAAGCCTGCCTGTGCATTACGCACAGGTAATGGGAACTCTAGCACACTCGACCGGTAGGTAATAACACAACCACATCACCCCCTGTTGGTCAGATGTCACTAGTATCCATGATGAGAGTCGGGTAGGTCTTCTGGTTCTGCAGGGGATCCGTGCTCAAGATTTCAACTAAAGATCTAATGTACCAGTCATTGGATGAGAACTGACAACTCCGACTTGATGGCTACAATCATCAATATCTGCCTTTCCCTCTTCAGACATGATAAAAGGCGGTCTTCTGATTCTCATTCTTACATTCAGAAAAAAAAAAGTTACATGATTTCAGGGGCATTATGGGATACAATTCCCGCTCACAGCTAAACTATTTTTTTTTTAGTCCCCACTGTAATGAGAGCTGACCTTGGTGCAGCCATGAAGGTGAACGAATACCGTGAGCACCTGGGAGCATACCGCCATCACACACACACACACACACACGCACGCACGCACGCACGGTGCCGGAAGCTAAATGGGCTGACGGCGTGAAAGCTGAAGGAGGTGAAGACGTTTCTGCAGCTGAAGAGACTGCATTCTGTGTACATCCGCCGTGTCTGCCGAACGGGTGTCAGTTTAAACGGTCCCATCGCAAACACACAGCATATCTTGCATGTATTATGAGCTACTTATATGACGGAATTTATGAACGCTGATGTTTCATCTCATCATTACTGCAAAAAGTTTATAATAAATTCAGATATATGTGCCTTAATCATCTGAAGTGCAATCTACATGAAATGGAGCCACTTAATGCCACTAAACTAAGACCAGCTCCCTGTGGAAAACACCCCTACTAGACATGACTACATCCCTGATCTGTACTCAAGTTTTTTTTGTACAGCTGATGTAAAAGAAACCCCCCAGAGTTAGTTACTGGTGGTTGTCTCACCTCCCCCCACATTTCACAAGGCTGTGGGACTGTACAGCCTTTACCCAGTCAGACAGACAGACAGACAGACAGAGTCAGACAGACCGAGTCAGTCAGACAGACCGAGTCAGTCAGACAGAGAGAGACAGACAGACAGAGAGAGACAGACAGAGAGAGACAGACAGACAGAGAGAGACAGACAGAGAGGAGAGCAAGAGATGCGGGCAGAGGAGAGGGACAGAGAGAGATATTACTAGAGCACAAATTCAGACAAAGGAGGGGACACTCAGTGCACTAGCAAGGGCATGGAAGTAAAACATGGCATATAAAACATCCCCTTGGAGATGATCCTGCCATCTGTGTGCCCAGACATTAACGGCCAAGATGATTTCACTAAAAGGCGTCTGAGGCAGGAGGAGAACCCAGCGGCTGCGCTGCCACTTCAAGCGCTATTGCCAGGTATTTTGAGACTGTGAGGCTCAGGGCAGCCAAAGCATACGGTACCCTACACTAATTAGGTGTCACGATGAATCCAATTAGGTAGAAGATAAAATGAACTTCCTAACAATCGAAAACTAGCTTCGTTGTAAATCACACCCCACCCGGTACTTGTACTCAGAGAAGAGATTTTAGCCTTCGGGGAAGGGGTGTTCTTTCCTGTCAGTGACCGATCAGCGGGGGCACGGTGGAAGCCGTCTCAGCGTCATCAACAAAAAAAAAAAAAAAAAGTGAAGCAGAGCATCAGAATGGGCCTTGTCACAGAGGGTCTGCAGGGAGACACAGGGTGGCATTTGTCAGTCCTTCAATCCTGTGCTGGGAATGGGAATCTCAAATGAGGCACTGCAGTTGTACCGCTGAGGGTCTCAACAGATGGAACGATACTTTCAACAGGATGATTCAACATCACTGCATGTAAAATCACAGTGTCGGATAGATCGGTGCGTTCTGTTCTCTTTCGTATGCAGCGCACACGCGCAGCGAGAGAGCGGGCAGAATGCGGGATCGGGCTGCAAGACTGGGTGAAATGCAGCCTAGCACATGTGATAATTAAACATTCATAACAAAGTCTGGCAGAAACACCTTGGGCCTTCAGGCTTCCTATTTTCCGCTAAGTAATTACTCTCCCTTCCTCCTCCTCCCCGCAGCCTGCCGATACTCAGAGGATACCCCCACAATGCATTGCCCCGTCCTACTGGGACGGCTGATCTAATCACCGGATCACCAAGAGGGATATCTACGATCCAGGTAGGGTGGTAGCAGGGATGGGTGGCACTTCAGCAAAGACAGTTTCACCAAATAGGATCACGATCCAAAGGCCCCAGGGAAGAGGAGACCCTATGTGAGCTTCTCGAGTGGATGGTAGAGGGTGTTAACAAGGCTACACGCATAAACAGCGGATTAAGAGTGGAAAACAAGCCAGCCCATATTATGATATAAACACCTCATGGCAATAATACAGTTAACAACTGCTCAGAGGAACACCGGCACAAAGCCTCCCTGACTTTTTGAAATGCACCACCTTAAAGAAAAGAAAAGAAAAAAAAAAAAAAAAATTAATAATCTGGCCACGAGCCACAATCTAACTGAGGCTCTTCCGTTTTCCTTTCAGCTTTCCACAAAAACTCAAGGCTACAGTTGCCTTCGAGGGAAGCCTCCCTGTCACTGGCCCTTCCAGACTACCAAACATGTCGTCTCCAACTCAGCGGTAAAACAGCGTCAAAGGCAGGCTCTCAAAGGGCTAAAACCGATACGATAAGCCTGGTGAAATATACGGAAACCGTTATGGAGAAGTCGCCACGACAGTCTTCATTCTTCTCCTTTACGGCCGTAACGAGGAACGAGAGCTGTCACCCTGTCAGTCATCCAGTCAGTCTCCTTCAGTACACAGTGTGCAGGGTGCAATACGCCTGCATAGAAAAAAGCTTTTTACAGCCTTCTTAATACCCTTAGGCTTGCTAAATATAATAATGCAGTTTTAAGTTTTAATATGGTAGAATTAGTAACGTTGAAGATAAAGCATTTCTATTTGGAAACACCGCTTAATACCATAAAGGAGCATAATGTGACATATTAAAATTACTGTAAACAATCAAACTTAAGAAAAATCAACCAAAAGCAGGGTGATTATTTATTATGCTGAATAATTGAAGGAGGTCTTACATGTATTATGACCACTTGTTATTGCCCTGTTAATAATTTTAATTACCAAAATGATGACACAGTTAATTAGTTTGGAAAAAGCACATAGTCACAGTGATTCACTTTAGTTACATTTAAGGAGCAGCAGCTATTAAAGAAACATCAATCAGAACATAAAAGCATTGCTGTAATATTAGACTGCATCTCGGCTCTGCCTTTGTCTGGGTACGACTGTGAGGTCCATTCTTCACTCCTTTTCTCTGTTCTTCGCACACACAAGCGCCCCTCATTCATGACTCATTTCTTCACTACCTCCATTCATAAGTGCGTCCCATTCCTCCCTCATTTCCTCCTCCCCCTCCCTTCATACATGAGTGTCCCATTCCTCCCTCATTTCCTCCTCCCCCTCCCTTCATACATGAGTGTCTCATTCCTCTCTCATTACCTCCTCTCCCACCCCACCGAGCACTAGTGTCCCCCATTCCTCTCATATTCCCCCATCTCCCTTCTTCCATGTATGTCTCCCATTGGGCTCTCGTTGCCTTCATGTTCTCTCTCCTAACAGACATCCCATTTATCCTCCTCTCTCCTTTCTCCATCCCCGGTAGCCCCGCTCGACCTCACTGTAAACGTGGGTCATATCCTGAGAGCTGCTCGCTCTCCCTCTCAGACTGAAGACCAGTACTGTCCCACCAGACGCAGCTCAGGGCAATCGATAGTCTGGGCCACAGTAACTGCAGGCCGCCAAGGATACCAATCAGAACAACGCAGCAGCAGCAGCAGCAGCACAGCAGAGAAAGAAAAGGATAGGAGACTGAGGGAGAAGGTGAGAGAGGAGCAAAAGCAGAAGATGCAAAAAACCCAACACAGAATTCCCACACTGCCAGTAAATCCAGTCAGAGCGCCTCACACCGAGATAAAGGTGGCAGCCCAACAGGAATTCTGGCGCCCGGTACAAAACGTCAGAACCTAGCGGAATGGCGGAGTGCTGTATCCGAGATCACTAGCATGCGGCAAACTTTCCATCTCCAAAGGGAAGGCGAGGATGAGAACGGCACTTCCCTACAAATGACGACATGGAACGTTGTTCTATAGCACAAGCCAGCGTTCCTGTAACCTGACCCCCTTTCCATTAGCTCCGCCCTATTCCTCACAAAACACATTCCTCATTTTCACTTGCTCCCCTGGTCATCAGACACTCCTTAACCTCAGGACATGTCACCACAACACATGCACAGAGATAGAGTATTCCTAATATGCCTTTTTATTTGAAAGTTATATTTTTGCTTGATCTTATTTGTTGCTGTGTTGGAGGCTTCTCGGTTTTATTGATGATGTATTGAATGTTTTGGGTTTGCATGTGAAGCCTGTTTGACATGATGTAGTTTAGATTCTAATGGTTATGTTTTAGGAGAATGATTTTAATTGTGTATCAATTTAAACTATTGGGCTGATGTAACTGGAATATGTACTGCTTTGATTGAGTATGAAATGTCTTTTGATTGATTCCAATTGTTTTAATGTATGTTTTTACTGATGTATAATACGATATTGTTTTAAAAAAAAAAATTCCTAATATACCTGTACCCAAGGTGTGTTCTTTCAGACAACTGCTCTTCTGTGCATTTGCGTGTCTACGTGTGCACGCCCTCGGGCGTGCATGTCTGTGTGTAACCATAAGAAAGGGAAAAAATGCTTTAAGACGTCACATCGGGAGGCTTCCAGTCTGATTTCAAAACTCCAAACAGTCAGATCTCTGTGACGCAAATCCAGTTTTGATATAAACACACCAAACCCCACAACCTCCCACTCCTGATCACCTGATTTTCTCTCGACCATATCCCAAACACACGTTCGTGCAGTTCACTCCCGATCGCCGCCGCCGCCACCCGCCCCGGCTCGTCACATTTGTGGCTCTTCGTGTCCAACCGGTTAGCACCCCCGAGAGTGCCGCCTACCGCACACACAACCTGTCCTATTGATTAACATCGTTAACCCCTTTCGGTGCAAGATCATTTACGGAATGCCTAATGCTCCATGGTGGAAAAGTACCGGTGTGCGTAACCTTAAGTTCAAGTCATTTGGAGAAATGCCTCCGGTCCCAGGTGCGCCTGCGTCGGGGCAAGGCTGTCTCCGTGCTTAAAAAACTCGGCCTCCTCTGAGGTTTAAAACACGACGACGGCACTGTTCAAAGGGGACAGGGCGTGAGAGAAGCCATAGAGAAGGCAGATGGTTGACAGGAAGTCGGCGACACTATTTATGGGTAACCGAAAGAGGCTGGGGAACATTTAGCAACAGATCGGCTCGGAACGTAAATGGTCCGAGGACACGGGCCATTCTAAGATTGTGCCAACCCCAAATTGATACCATTAATAGGCACTGTAGACATATAGCGCAGGGGACATTGGCAGAAAAAGGACATCTGTCCCAGAAGGTGCACGGACACCTAGGGGAGGCTGAAAAACAGGTGAAATAGCTGTCAGTGCTGCCAGCGTAAGAGAAGGCGAAGATAATCATCCATATCCATCATCCATAGGGGCAAAATGTCGCAGGGACATGGTTCAGAGTCAATGGGCCACCCTTTTAAGAGTTGAACACATCAGAACCAGGCGCGTAGACCAGAGAACAATGCTTCCTACCACATACACGACTACAACAAAGAGAGGTGGATGAGCCAATTGGAACTACAAACCTACTTGTTTACCTACGGAAAATATGCAATTCTTAAGTCACCAATAAAGGAAAATACATGAGAGATTCGCCGTGCACTCACCTGGGCTGACATGGGGTTGGATGATGGTGAAAAAAGGGAACTTCTGGGTCGCAGGCCATGTGTTCTCCTGGCAGTCTGATGGGCAAGGGGCAGAGACAGCGCCTCCTGCAGGAAGAGAGGCAATTAGCCAGGCGTCTTGTAAACAACTGAAAATTCTACACAATAATATGCTACTTAACTTTAGGGCTTCTTCCCTTTCTTTTGGGGACACGCCATTACATAGATGCTATCGGGCGTCTAAAGGATCATTTAAACATCAAGGGCAGAAGAACAGTCATCGAACGGAGCAGTGCAAGATGACAAACGGACAAACTAAAAAGCAACAGGAATACGTGAGGATTTTTCCATGTCTTGCCAAAGCGATCAGAAAGATATCCCAAGAATTTCCAGGCACACCCCGAGCTGTTCACTCGGTTTAAGCTGAGATGTTCTGAGGCAGCTGTGTACTTCACGTTCAGCATGTACACAAGGAAATGTAAATGCTGGTCATTTGACAAACAGTGCGAAGAAGCATATCACCACTCTGACGCCAAGTGCCGTGTTCGCCGCCTCCTTCCGGCGTTTCACCACCACCAGTAGGTTTCAATATTAACAAAAAAAAGGAACAAACTACACTCGTGGGGTTAATTTGATGTGTGCGGCCCCACACCGAAACAGAAAAAGCTGGGTCAGAGTTCTTTCTGGTTAGACGATAGTGTCCTACAGTGCATTGCAGTTTGTGTTGGGGTACAGGCCAAAGAAGGATGACGATGGCCTAGCCATACGGGGGAAACTCCACACATTTCATTAGAGCCTCGGCTGTTTCCAACCCAAGCTCTTGTTAATAATCCTTTACCTTCAGGATCTGCTAATTTCCTTCTAAATTGAACAATAAAATCCTCACAGTGTCGGTGAGCGTGCCAGGCCGCTCAGTGCTTTCGTTGCTTGACATCAGCACTTAATCTCGGTGTACCTGAAGGCCAAGTTGCTTGTTCTTCTGTTTGCCGAGAAGCGAGTTCCGAACTGGCCCGAAGAGCAAGAGGAATGTTAGGAGGAGACTAGCGGGGATATTTACCGCAGAGCAGAACGGCAGGGATCCTACTGGGGATCAGATAAGAGCGTCGGCTATTCAGCCGGGGAGCAAAACAAAGAGCCTTCAAAGCGGATCAGCGAGGCCAAGAAGCCCCTGCTGAAAGGCTGTTTAGTCACTGCAGCAAAGGGTGCTCAGCCCAGCAAAACTATTAAAGTCAATCCATGTGGGACATGCCAGGGTTCTCCCAGCATGCACATCCAACACCTGAAAACCTGCTGGAGCACACATCTCCCACAGTCACCATTCAGGCAAAAGGTCTTAAAGGCACCTGCCACGGTCACACTACTTACGTCCCACCGGCATTCTGGGAGCATCCCTGGCAATGTTGACGCCAACCGCATATTACAACTCCACTGGACCGACGGACTGTGAAAACCTAATTACCTTATTATTGCCAACGTTCCTAGTAGGAGGCAAAATTCAATGCGACAAGGTACCGCTTCTGTCTCCCTCTACCAAGACAACAGTATTCGGGTTCGGATGTAAACCAGCTCCGATGTAGATGACCTGCCTTCCACCGGGCCAACTCGGCAATCCAGCCAATCTTACATCCGAAATAGAAGGGGTCCCTGTGAAGTTTAACCAATGGAGAGAAGCAGTACAGGATGGATGGATCAGCCCGATTTCGCAACCAGACTCTGATTAGGTCTTTTTTTTATTTTTTTTTTATTTTTTTTTTTTAAAATCGGTAACTTTAATGAGCAGGCAAAGCTCAGGGACTCAGCTTGGGGATATAGCTCAGTCATGACGAGGTGGTGAACAGTGTTAACATTTGCCTTTCCTTTTAAAAGTGTAAATCACAAAGACTAATGGCCAATTACATTCAAGAAGAAAACGAACTCACAGGCAATGGAAATATAAAGTTAATCTTTTAACACCTCGGATTTCAGAGAGCTTTCCGGCTCTGCCATTCCTCACCCCTGCCCCTCCCCTCAGGCAATCAGGCAACAGAAAAGCCAATGGGATTTCAATCTCCACCTCCGCCAGCCAATCGAAATGTGACACATCAAAAGTCCTGCAGAGAATGCGGAAAGGCCTGTGTTTACAGTGAGGTGTCGGGTTACTGGACGCGTCCGTCCAGCGAGTGGAGCAACCCAGAGCAGGCAAGCTGCGTCCTGCCCTGGGAAGGCGGCAATGGGGGGGGGACCTTGGGGCAGACCTTTGTCATAAAGCAAACTTTAATTATTTGAGGAGGGTGCAGAGTGCTGCTTCTCCAAGCATAGCCAAGCCAACCAAAAAACAAAACAAAAAAAAAAAACGGCAGATGGGCAGGAACGTCTGTCTCAGGGGCCTGCGTTACCTGAGCTCCAAATTAATGAGCTATAAATTATTTGCAGGTAGTAGATGGAGAAATAAAGCAAGCATGATGGGGGCTTAAACAGTTCCACAGCAAGCAGCCACTGGCCACACTGGTTCCCCTACGAGGGTCTCCGCAAGTGACCTCTGCCAAACATAGGGTACCAGACCCAGGAGATCATGACGGCAGGCCGCTCGTCACCACGACAGAGCAAGGAGAAGTATGCCAGTGTCACAAAACTCACGTCATTCACTAATTACATGAAGACTTTAACAAAATGCTTTGGCGCCCCATTAAAACTATACAAATAAGACCACATCATTAATCCATATTGGCCAATCAGAAAACCCTTCATTACCTGGCTAAAGTGTGCAGGGTGTAGACTACAATAAAAATGTCGACTGGCTGAGGGGGTTTAGAACTACGGACCACGGTTCAATTCCACCATTTCATCTCCAATACAGATAACACAACCTTAAATATCAGCCGACGCCGACCCGATAATCTTTTTGCTTTGACTTGGTTATATTCTATTGAGATGTTTTGTTTGGCCATCTTATGTCTGCCATTTTCCGTGCACTGTGGCTGTGCCATATTGTAAACTTGTCTGGAGAGGGATATGGAGACTAACTGTTCATGTATAACGTAAACCATCTGCACTTGGAATGAACACCATATAGTCTTTCTGTTAATCGTGTTACGTCTCACAGTTTTAAACCATTTGGATGCCATGTGTAATATAGCCATCTAAATGCTCAAACTGGGACTTGAATACTCGAATGCCCTAAAGATATAATTGTGAAACGGAATACTCGTTTGGCAGCTTGAAGCACAGATTGCCCGTGTATCATGTCAGATTATAACTATTTCCCCAATAACCGATGAGTGTTTTTGGTCAGTACCAGGACCGATACTGAATAACAGATCGGCACATCCCAAATCAGAACCAGTGATTTTTACAGGTAGATTATTCTTCACTGATAAAACTTAGTATGCTGTTACAACACCACAGCTCTTCTTGAAAATCGGAAACCCTTCACTACCGCACCATCTACTGCCCTGTGATGGCTCTGACACACCAACTGACAAATAACCACGGAAAGGACTGTGTACACAATCAACCAATCAGAACAGAGATGGGTGAAGCCAACCGTTCAGCCTCCTCACCTAACCAGCGTACAGAGCTCAGACAGACAGAGATGATGCAACAGCCGACCAGCTAGCACCTGCTTCGGCCGCCTGTGCCACACTCAGACGGGGCCCCCACGTG
>JAACJT020003112.1:0-10518 GCA_009936485.2 Gymnarchus niloticus | reverse complement strand
CGGCCTGGCGTGCTGTGGTCCATGGAGTCGCGAAGAGTCGGACACGACTGCGTGACTAAACAACAAACAACAACATATATAAAAATATATTGTGTTGCTATAAGGAGTATGGAAGTCAGTAATTAATTGCAAAACTTTGATTTAGTCAGATTTTGTACAGAAGAGCCTGGTGGAATTAATTCATGCCCACCAACACAATTCCAAATATAATGACAAGTGGTTATGGGTGGGTTCAAGCACACATACCAACAGGGGCACCATTTACTAAAGCAAAAAGCAAAAGCAGTGTTGATCATAAAACAACTGCCTATGCCAGCATTGCATCCTTCATTGCCTGTGCCAGCACTTCATGCTTCAGCCCATTCTACCCATCCAACACTGCTTGCTTCAATTACACCCCACGTGCCAATGCCTTCCCAACTGCCTGTGCCAGCACTGACTGCTTCAACCCATGATACCCATTCCAGCAATGCATGGTTAGTTCACGCTGTCACTGTTGACTTTACATGTAGTAGTAGGTAATGCTGGTATAGGTATTTGCAAGCATAGGCTCTTGGGGAGTGGCCTTTGGACAGGCAGTGCTGGAATGGGTAGCATGGGTTGTAGCATACAGTGCTGGAGTAGGCAGTTGGGGAGTATAGGAACTAGAAATGTGGCCTGCAGCAGTGCTGGCATTACACTGTTTTGACGCTTTCGGCTGCTCCTGTCAGGGGTCGCCACAGCGGACCAACAGTCTCTATCTCCTCCTGTCCTCTGCATCCTGCTTTGTCACACCAACCACCTGCATGTCCTCTCTCACCACATCCATGAACCTCCTCTTTGGCCTTCTTCTTTTCCTCTTGCGTGGCAGCTCCATCCTCAGCATCCTTCTCCCGATATACCCAGCATCTCTCCACTGCACACGTCCAAACCAACACAATCTCGCCTCTCTGGCTTTGTCTCCAAACCGTCCAACCTGAGCTGACCCTCTAATATACTCATTCCTAATTCCGTCCATTCTCATCACACCCAATACAAATCTTAACATCTTTAGTTCCTTCAGGATAACCCCTACCCCATTTCTCCTCCCATCCACGCCATGGTAGAACAATTTTAACCCACCAAAAAATACCTGGCTTTACTCCCCTTCTGTTTGTTTTCTTGCACGCACAATGTATCAACCTTCCCTCTCGCCATCATATCAGCTAGCGCTCTCCCTTTACCAGTCATACTGCCAACATTCAAAGTTCCTACCCTCACTTCCACTCTCTTAACTTTCCTCCTCTTCTCCTGCCTCCAGACACACCTTCCCCCTCTCCTTCGGCCAACAGTAGCCCTATTTCCACCAGCACCCTGTTGGCAAACAGTGCTGGTGGTAGTCGTCGTTAACCCGGGCCTCAACTGATCGGGTATGGAAATCTGTTTTGTTGTCCGTATATTAGATTTGGCAAAAATTTTACACCAGATACCCTTCCTGATGTAACCCTCCCCATTTATCCGGGCTTGGGACCGGCATGGAGAAACATCCCCAGAAGCGCATCCCCAGTGGCTGGGTTATTATTATTATTATTATTATGAAAAATCAGGACTAAAACAATAGGGTTCTGCATGGAACGTGCTTGAACCTTAAAAAAATCAGGACAAAAACAATAGGGTTCCACCTGGAATGTCCTTGAATCCTAATAATAATAATAATAATAATAATAATAATAAAACTCCGGGATAAAACAACAGGGTTCTGCACGGAACATGATTGAACCCTAATAATAAATATAACCGCAAGCGGTTATGAGTGGGTTCAAGCACACATACCAACAGGGACACCATGCACCATTGACTAAAGCAAAAGCAGCTTTGACCGTCGAACAACTGCCTATGCAACACTACATGCTTCAACCCATTCTACCCATTCCAGCAATGTGTGGTTAGTCCATACTGTCACTGTTGACCTGGCATTTAGTAGTAGGTAATGTTGGCATAGGCAGTTGGAAGCATAGGCTCTTGAGGAGTGGCTTTTGGACAAGCAGTGCTGGAATGGGTAGCATGGGCTGTAGCATACAGTGCTGAAATGGGTAGTTGAGGGGCATAGGCACTTGGGACGTGGCCTATGGACAGGCAAAGTGTCACAAATAGGATTTTTGGGATATCTTTTGACAAGCTACCCCTCCAATGTAAGCAGTGTTGATTAGAGGGTTGATGTAAGCAATTCTGGATTGGTTAGAATGGGCTGAAGTATGCAGTACTGCCATAAGCCGTGGGGGGGGGGGGGGAAGCATTTTAAGCTGACTTACCGTCTGTATTGGGCATTACGTTTCAGGGAATAATAATAATAATGAAAAATCAGGGCTAAAACAATAGGGTTCCGCAAGGAACGTGCTTGAACCCTAATAATGAAAAATCAGGGCTAAAACAATAGGGTTCAGCACGGAACGTGTTTGAACTCTAATAATAATAGAGAAAAATCCTGATAAAAACAATAGGGTTCCGCACAGAATGTGCTTGAACCCTAAAAACGAACCAGGACTGATACATCCAGGAGGATGAGGGAATTCTGAGCCCCTGAGTTGACAGTAACCATAGAAACAGAGCTTTGCAATAAAAGGTGTTCTGCTGGGTAACAAAGCCCTAGACTTATTCTGAATTAAAGCTGAAAGCAGAGCTGTCTTTATGTAACATGTCCACACTGGCCCTCCAGCTGCCTAGATCTCATTTCCTGGATGGAAGGCTTTGGAGTAGAGGGTCACTGAAGGCCCTGCAATGTTTAGAGAGTGGGGTGGATGATGGGGGGAATTGTTTGATTGAAATGGGGTCTTCTAAATGGGCCTGACCACTGGAAATTGACCAGGATCTGCAGGCCTAGACTTCTGGTTGGGTGTTCATAACAGGTCAAAAGAAAGTGAATGATGAAAGCTGAACTGATGGAGATTCAATAACAGCCTGAAGTAAAGGATTCTTTTTTGAAATGTTACAAAAAACACAGATGGAAAAAGTGGTCTGCAGGTATAAACCAGACCTGTGACCCTTACATTAAGGCTAGTTTTAAACATCTCCTGATCCTCTAAACTGCTATACCCTATTCAGTGTTATAGGGGGGCTAGACCCTATCCTTGGAGACACCCTATTGTAGGGCCAAATCAGAACAATTTAGATATGCTAGTCAGCCAACAACACATGTCTTTGGATTGTGGGTAGAAACTGGAGTACCTAGAAGTGGCCTGTGAAGCATGAGGAGAACATGTGAACTCCACACACAACACAGGAGGTGGGATTTGAACCCTCAACCCTGGAGGTGTGAGATGACTGCTAACCACTGAGCCACCACCACATCTCCTCAGTTATAATCAAAATAACAGATAGTTTAAAATGAGCTAATATAATGAATTCAATTGCTCCAAGTCCTCCTTATGATCCAATTTACCACTTTCCCCCTAGAACTCTGTTCCTCCAGCGGTTTGGGGCATCTTGGGGGGAAAACAGCTTGGCAGTGCGCAGGCTCCTGAGAGGGAACCAGCTGGTTGCTTGGCTGCGGTACACAATGCCAGCACCCTTCAGTAGCACAGACATACTCACATGCCACAGTTACCACTAATCCTTTGGGTAACCGGTGGGTGGCAAGCTAGTATGAGTTAGGGAACTGGGATGCAGTTTCCCCTAAACCTGCCAGCATGATTTCTGACCTTATCAATACTTTGATCTGCAGTGTTTTTAAATATTCCTTATCTGTTTTCTTGTCAAGCCTTAAGGAGAACACTGCATTCACTGGCTCAGCGAGGTAAGGCAACTGCATGGTAAATGTAAGGTATAAACCTTATGCCTGTTAACAACATGAATTCCACAAGACTTTGGCCAGCTGTGATATGTTCTAACTTAGACTTTGAAACTGACTTGAAAAACCAAAAATAAAAACATAAAAATTAGGAAGAGTTACACACTCACCCTGCTTGTAATATGGTCTCAACAACACAGCAATGCAAGAACAGTGAATACTTGGGGGAGCTTTTATTAATCAATATAATTATTGTGACTGTTAAAAAGCTGCTCACTTGTTTGCTGAATTTTCCTTCCCTAAAGCTGCAATATTAGTTCTTAATGTAAGATTTAAAAATCAGCCTTTCACAAAAGTATTTAACCACTTTATCACCTGCTCTCTAAACTAATAAAATTACAAAATGATTTCAGTGAAAGCAGTAGGATGAAGTTGACAGCAATAAGAGCAAGAACCTCAGATTGAGAAATTAGATAAGGAGCGATGCTGTCAGTCTCCCTGCGTTATACTACACAGTAAGTGATACGGGTAGTATCCAGTGAACGGTCTCTGTGGCTAAAACACTATAAAGGAACGATGCTTGACTCCACCCATGTCTGGAGACGGACAGCATGGTTGGACTTTCGGAGTTTGACCTTTGCGGTCGATCTCCGGAGACTTGAGAACCAAGGCGCTTCAGTACCTGCCCGCCTGAAGCGTCTAGGAAAGAGAGGAGTATGATGCCGCTGTGGAAACCGGTGCACTCCGGTCAAAAGTCAGATCCTAAATGGAAACAACCCGGTGAGTTATTTTTTTTTCGTTTTTCAATTTCTCTGAACGTTCGGGAAAATTAACGTTTAAAACATATCATTACGGAACATTAAAACGCTCTTGACTGACTTTAAAATTGCGCTTTATATTTCAGTTTTTATAGTAGAGAATCACTGACTCTAGTAAAAATTGATCTCGTCTGATGTTTTGATGAAAGTTTCACAATCTAATATTTGTTTTGAAACATAAGGATGCTTTATATTTCATATCCGGCTGCTGATCTGTACGTCTGTTATTTTTTAACGTCCTTCTCTTTTCAGTGTTTTTCATATTTGGCGTATTTTCTTACTTTTACGCTATATTAACGTTCCCGGCCAATGTCTAGGATAAGACAATTCACGGTGATGAATGAAATGTATTTGTATTAAGAACGAAAGATTTGTAGTGAAATACTGTAAAATACGTTCTTGAAACTATTTTTTCTTCCTTCTCATTTGATAAGTATTTCAAAGTCTGTGTGGATGGATATATGATCAATAGTCCAGACATACCCGTACGCTCCGTCCTCCCTGAAATAATAAAGTAGTGGAGCTCTAACTGGTTATCAAAATAGATGCATCGAGTATCAAAAGAAAAGGCGGTTCTGTATTTGGACATACATAATAGCAATAAATATTCTAATCCATTTATACTTTTATATACTAAAGATTTTTGTAAGGACAGACGCTTCTTCTTCTACTCTTTCCTCTACATGCAGACACGTTAACACCTTCTGAACATTGTAGATACTTCGTCTTATAAACATACTCCCGTGCATCGGAATATGATATAATTATGATTTCACTGTCAATCACTTGCTGTAAGTTGTGTAGTCAGCTGAGTGATTTTGATATCGCATAAAATCTGCCACTTTGTTTTCAGAAGAGGCTGCGTGCTCCATGCTCTACTTCGGCACAGTATGTGCAACTTTTAAATCTACGGTGGACAGGTTCAGGTTAAAACAATAACTATAATACTCGCCATTACTTCTGGAAAATGATCAGCAGCAGCAACGTTTACATCAAGAGAAGGAAAGTGGCCAGTACTTCACATCCACGGGGTCTGCTGGTTTCCAGTTACCTATCACTTTCCTGTTGATGTACTTCTATACCAATAGGTGATATAACTGTCTGTCCAAACAACTTCTGTAAACAGAATATGAGGAGGTGAGGATGAATGACATTTTTCATAATAGTCTGGTCCTCAATTACTGGAGATCCTGGGCTCCGAAAGTATCAGTTTTGTTTCAATTTATGTGAGAATCAGAGGCGTCACTAGAGATTTATGGTTTGGGGGACTAAAAGCCTTTACTATGGGGGACTGGTCACAAGCTCGAACTCGAACTCGATGGCATACATATAACATTTACTTTTTTTTGGGAGGGGAGCGAAGAACATTTTAAGGGGGCTAAAGCCCCCCTACAACAGGCTTAGCAACGTCCCTAGTGAGAATCTTGAAATATTTCACTTATTCATTAATCCTGATCATGTATAAATAAATAAAATAAATAGGCAGACAAACAAATAAATAAAATCATTCTGAGTTTATGCATGTGGCCTTTATCAGTGGAGAGAAAATAAAACCCACAGGCCAAGCAGTTGAGGTGGGATCATTATCAAGAGCGCTTGGTTAAGATCAAAGTAATTATTGCAGACTCATAGCTCTAGGGAGCACTTCGGAAGCTGGAACAACTACTGGGGCCCTCAACTGAGTATCGTGTTCACATAAATAAATAACTGAAACTGTTCAATGTTTGAGAGTTTTACTGCTGCTTGCAACCTAAGACTGGTCAGACACCAAGGATTAGGTGATACAAAGGCGATGATCACAGCATTCAAATTAGTTAACTAGCAGGTACACCTACAAGAATCCAACGATGTGCTGCTGTTGTTTTAATGCAAACAAAACTCTGAGAATTTATTTAACCAGAGTCAGACCAATCCTCGTCAGATTGAAATGGTAGAACTTTTAACTGAAGTCCTACATTATTGATCTGGAATTAAACACTGCAGAATTTTTTTCAGGTTACTTCTCTTGGACATGAAAAGCAAGGTTTCACGGGTTGTCCTTGGGAATAGTGGTTGGTGAAAGCTCTTGAGGTGCTCCGAGGATCCCTAATTGGTCACACTCAGGGGCATTCTTGTTGTGAGCCTGTGGCCATCCATTTGTCTTTGCCAGTTCCACTTTCGTAAGTCAATACAGGTGATCAGATTTTTCATTCTCATTTCCATCCCCAGTAAGGCTCTGCCTAAACAGAGTTCGTCTGACGCAGTGTAGCTGAATTATTGATGGCCAAAAGCATGGCATGATGCTTCCTTCGCAGCCTGTAGGTGGCTGTCCTCGTACTTCTTCCTTTTTCCCTTGGTTGTCTGTGCTCATCAGACACCTACTGTAGGTCCTTCTGAGGAAGTCGTATGGTTGACGCTTCACTCTCTTCCCTCCGCTCGGAATTAATCCAGGAGACCACTTATGTTTTATTAAGGATCTTTATACTCGGAATACAAGAGAGGCGAAGTTCAGATTTCTTTATAATCAGAATATAAGAGAGGCGAAGGTCAAAAGACCATGTGACTCCCGTTCTTGTGGATCATTTGTATCACAGGTACAGATCAGAATGCAATTGTCTTTAAACCGCTAAAGTTATAAAGGTAGGATTCCGTCGTCGAGGTGACGCGGAATGCGACAATATTAATCTGTATATCATCCGTTACTTCACCCAGGTGTTTCGGAATCAAGAATACGCTCAACACCGGTCAATTAAGTGTATTTAGGCTCCTACACCTACAATGAGCAAAGCTGTGGAATACATCTATGTGCAGCCATTACAAACATATAGAAGGAAGGACGCTTGTTATTGGTGAGACTAGCAAAGGTCTTTTTGAATTGGGTAAGGGGTTCTAAGCTTCACAGAATGCTAAAGGATGGTAAGAGTTATAGAAAGCTTGCTGAAAATCATACTCGATCAATGATCAATGGAATAGTAACCTGAACAGATCAGAGACTGATAAATGAACTGAACTTAAAATGCAGCTGGCTGTATATTTAATTCATATTTCTTCTTGAACATTTCAGGATATCAAATGACTTTTCCTAAAAGCATTCTGCCCCCTGACAGATGGAACAGGGAAGGCCAACTCCGAGCTGCCTATGCGGCAGTCTCATCATGCAGGTCTCTGCACTCAGGGTTCTGCCGACTCGGTGAGCCACACCATCCTAGTGTTGGCAGATTTGCCTTCCTCACCACTCATGAAGAGAAGAGCCCCTTGAGGCCGAAGATTGTAACGGTCGTGCAGCCGGGCGGAGGCAGGCTGGTGAAGAAGCTTACCATCCTCCTCAACAGGCGTGCAGTGCAAAACTTTGAGCAGCTGGTGGCAGACATTTCAGAGGCTATGGGCCTCCCACGGTGGAAGAACGACCGTATACGGAGGCTCTTTGGGCTCTGGGGCCGGGAGATTCGTAGCGTGTCTGACTTCTTCTGCAATGACGACATATTTGTGGCTGCTGCCAGGGACCGGCCATCTGTGGTCGAGGTCCAGGAGGTGCTGGAGGAACTCTTCCCAGGAGATGCCTGCTTCCATGGAGCAGTTCTGCAGGCATGGAAAAAGCTCCTCTGGCCACTGGTCAAGGCCTCAAAGGGAGACAGTGGTTTCCAGGAGAAGCCTGATCCCTATCAAGGACTTCCAGCAGGGGTGCTGGGAAACAGCACCCAGAGGACCAGGGACAGAGCTGAACAAAATGGGCAAGATGTGCCTGATCGGGTGTGGAAGTGGGAACAAGTGAGACTGGAAGGGCAGCGGAATGAGCAGCCACGGGTGAGGAAGATGAACAAGGCTGAGAAACCGGGAGGGTGTGATGAAGAGCCTCGCACAGGCTGCTGCAAAGAATGCCGAAGGGTGGGGCCCCGGAGAGCAATGCTCGCTCCTATTGAAGGGCGAAGAGGCGCCCAGCCTGCAGCAGGTCTTGGGGCGGTGGAAAACCACATATGCCCTGAGGGAAGGAAGAACCCTCACGGTGAAAGAGAGGAGCAGCCAAAGGATGGAAAGGGGGGCAGAGGAAAGGACCACCCAAGGCTCCGGGAGCGAGCTGGTGGTTCGCTTCTTCCCAAACAAATGAAAAATGAGGGAAAGAAAATGAGTAGAGAGACAGGAGATGGTGTCGGTGACCCAGCCAAGAGTCTGGATTCTCCTGAGGGTCAGGGTGGAAGTGAGGCTGAAAATCCCATCCAAGATGGCCAGACTGTTAGACTGGTGACCAAGGAAACCTGTGAGCAGTCAGCAGAGAAGCCTGGAGTGGAACTGACACAACCCTTGCAGGGAATGAAGGACACTCCAGAGAAGGACAAGGGAGTGGGGGACAACAAAACCGAGATGTGGCCTGAGGCCAGGCTTCAAGACTCCCTCCCATCCAGAACGGTTCTCACAGAGGGTGAGATTGAGCGTTACTATGAGATTGGTCGTATCATTGGGGATGGGAACTTTGCCACAGTCAGGGAGTGCTGGGTGCGTGCTGTGGGCATTGCAGCGTCCCCCTTTGCCATGAAGATCATCGACCGGGCCAAGCTACGTGGCAAAGAGCACATGCTCCAGAATGAGGTCTCAATTACGCAGGGCCTCTCCCACCCCAATGTGGTGCGCCTGCTGCGGCATTATGAGACCACGGCGCAGATCTTCCTGCTCATGGAGCTCGTCCATGGTGGCGACCTCTTTGATGCCATTACAGAGAAGGGGAAGTTCTCAGAGGAGTGCACTGCTCAGATGCTATGGGACCTGTGCCAGGCGCTTGACTACATCCATGACAAAAGCATTGTGCACAGAGACTTGAAGCCAGAGAACTTGCTGGTGAGTCCTTCCATTACCAGGTGTGCAGTGAATGTTTGGATTGTGTAGATTTTACATATATAAATAAAACATCTATTCAAATACATGCCACAACATATGTATGGCAGTAGTCTTAAATGGTGAAGCAAATCCATCCATCCATCCATCCATCCATCCATCCATCCATCCATCCATCCATCCATCCATCCACGCATTCATTCATCATCTTCTAACTGCTTACCCTGGTCGCGATTTCAGAGTCTTTCATAATGCATTGCTTAAGTAAGGGCAAATCAAAGCATTGTCTATCAGCCTTCTGACCTTGGAGAACACTGTGTCACAGAGTTGACCTTTACACACCCCCCTTCACTAATTGTAAAGGCAGTGAAGATAAATGGATCCATCCAAAATGAGGCTCAGGTGAAAGCTACCTGCACCACATCCGTAATGGTCTATTCCGTCAGTAAGTGGGTCACAGAATGCCCCTTCACCCTGACATATGAGCTCTCACCTGGGAATGAGGACCAATGAGATGTCGGTAGGGTGTGGCTTCAGAGGACAGCTGGCCATTGTGGATGGCAGCTAGGGATAGGTGTCTGCTTAGTGGCATTTTGTATTCCTGTCCCACCAAGGTGCAACGCAACGCTGATGGCAGCACCACACTGAAGCTGGCAGACTTTGGCCTGGCCATGGTAGTGACCGAGCCCATTTTCACTGTGTGCGGGACGCCGACCTACGTGGCCCCAGAGATACTTGGAGAAAAAGGTGAGGTGATTTCAAGCTTTATAAAGGCAGCCATTCAGAGCCTGGTGGTTTTCACATCCATGTTATCTCTGACATTTAGATTTTAATGCTGACTCCCATTTAAATAATTGAATTGCACCTGGGATAACAAGCCGTGTACTCAGAAGAACCCAGACCAGACAACAGACTGTAATGGTACTCTGGACAGGTGTGGAGACAGTAGTCAGGGTTACTGGGAGATGAAAGAAATGCAAATCACTACAAATAATCCTACTAACCTGACCAGACAAATGGGGACAATATCCTCCCCAAAAGAACCTGGTATTCTGATCCAATAATTCCTGAATTGTTGTTGTTTAGTCACGCAGTCGTGTCCGACTCTTCACGACTCCATGGACCACAGCATGCCAGGCCGCCCTGTCC
>JAACJT020003110.1:0-10520 GCA_009936485.2 Gymnarchus niloticus | reverse complement strand
GAAGATCTCTTGAATCCGAGACTCCAAGGGAAGCACCCCATAAGAGGGGGGCACAGGGGAGAGAGAATATGCATGAGTAGAGCAGCGATTCAAGGTGGCAGAATAATGGGTGATTAAAAAAACAAGTTAAACAGAAATGCTGCAGAGTACTCCACAGTGGATACCTGGGAGTAGCTAAATCACTGCTCAGCGATGACATCTACACCGTGACGTTCCTAAATGTCCGCTTTTCAAATGTGGAAAGTAAAACTCGAATCAAAGCTGATTAACATTATTACCGGGAAGACACTCGACGCCGGGGTGAAACGTCTTTCTGCACATTTTTGAGTTGCATTAAAGGTGTATTGCACTATTGTTTCATAGCACTACTTTTTATATCATGGATACGTTTGGCAGCCACTTTCACTTAATAGTCCAAGATGAACAGAAAGGCGAAGTGAGGAAGGAAGGGGCAGCGGTTTAGTGTGGAAGACCGATTCACTAAAGCAGAATTTCTTGATTTAAGGGTCAGTGTGGCATTGTGTGTGTGTGTGCAAAATTATGGATGTTAGATTAAAATCTTCAGTAACATCATATTTCTCGTTTTCGTCCTCTTCAATTAACGTCGAGATACTTGGTCGTTCTGGCTTTATTGACTTGAGTTTATCAAAGCCGTACTCTCCCAATCCAAGAGTTACGGTAACGGCCGTGACCCGGAAACGAACCGGACCGTGACCCGGAAACGAACCGGGGTGATTAAAAAAACATACATTCGGGCTGCTTTCGAAATGCTACATATTGTTTCTAAAAATAATACTTAATGGAAAGTCTTTGAAATGTACCTTGTAGTTATTTATAACCCAATTCAAGTGCTGTGTTCCGAGTTTAAATGGAGAGAGACAAAAATTGTTGCGCTTATGACTCGTGGTGATATATAAATATTAACTACGTGTTTACATATACACACGTATATTTATGCTTTTTATAAAAGCAATGAGCGTGTAAGGCATACATTGTGTGTTTCCTTTCAAGTAGGTTTATATATGCTTTTACGCGGCAGAGCCCGGATAGCTCAGTCGGTAGAGCATCAGACTTTTAATCTGAGGGTCCAGGGTTCAAGTCCCTGTTCGGGCGACCCTCGTTTTACAACACTGTAGATGCTGGCACAGAAGGATGGAAAAGTCGTGTCATTTGGTTATTTCTTCGACCATTTTGATTTCCATATTTTATATACATCATTAGTTAGAAATGCTAACATAAACGCTCTTAATAACAACGATGGGCATTTTATTCACCTCCACGTTTGGAACGCCAAAATGTTCAAAATGAAACGCATAAATATATATTTCAATAAACAATTGAATACATATTTCAATAATTCATGAAATGTCATTTTGAAATAGTCCAATAAATGTATTTTATTTCATAATAATAATGTGGCTTCTGTGTAAGACCTTTAAATTGTATTTCATAATGATGTCTTTCTGAACAATGTTTTAGCAAGTGACATTTTTCATAATGAAGTTGCACTCTGAGGGGGGTGGGGTGAAGTCTGTAGTCTTCCCATCTCACTCTCCAAGTCAAGAGTGAGCCAGAGCAATTAAGATTAACAGCCTCACTCCAGGGCCTAATAGTGATATGGACACTGTGGCTGGCTGCAGGACTTGAACCAAAGACCTTTTGATCATGATTGGAGAGAACAAACCCACAGAGCCAAATGCCTACCCTTATAAGGGTTCTCGTGTGATTTTTTTGTATGAAAACCCTTTGGCAGACATCTTGAAATCTCTTTAATTAACCAATGAAGGCCTTTTGTTGCGAATGTGCTTCAGCAACAAGACACACCTGCCAAGCGGTAGGAGCAAAGCAGGAGACTCCAGTCATCCTCCCTTCACCCCGCACAAGTGGTGTTAACGAGGTCTCGTCATAGAATACAAATGCTGGTGAGCCAGGGGTGGTGAAAGCTTGGTGCTTTCCTTGATGAGGAACCTTACTGAGGTTGTTGGTTAAGCTCAGTAGCGGAAGGTAGCTGCTAAGGGTACCTCTGTACAGAATGCAGAGGTTGACTCTCATTTGCATGTTCCCTGTTGTGTGAGCTGTTTGAAGGTGGAGCAATGGCTTGTCAGTTAATGGTAGCAGTATAAACAATGAAGGCAGAGTGTGGTGACTGCATGGAAGGCTTTGCTGGCTGGACTGTAAAGGTGAGGCTAGACTTGACTAGTGATGCTGAGTGGGGGGGGGGAGTATTGAAGCTTGAGGTTGGATCATAGTGTTTGTGGTGGTGCTGTTGTTCTGTGGTGTGAAGTGGAGTTGTGCTTCTTGTGATGGGAAGCCCACTTGTTTAAAGGGGCCTTGTTGGTAGTGTGGTGTCAATTACTGGTGTGAGTCTGGGGAAATGGTTTGGCTATAGCAGCTGTGTGCCATATGTCAATGGAGTTGTGTGGAGAGTAGGCTGCAGTAAATAGTTTGCTTGATTGTGGATGTGTAACGGGCTTGTTGTGGGTGTAACAGGTTTCCTGTTTGGCTGTATGGTGTAGAAATGAGCTTGAGGTTTGGGTTGCCGTTTCAAACTCAGTGGGTTGGTGTGAAGTGGTTAGGCAGTATATGATTAGTTTCAGATTAGGTATTGAAGGTGTGATGTTGGCTGAGACTTGAGTGTTTGATTGGTATTGGGGGGGAGGTGGTAGGTGTGAGGTTGACACATGAATGCTGTTATGTTTGTGCTTTGCTTGGCCCTTTAAGGGTGAGGTGTGGTGAGTTGAATTGGAGGGTGTATGGCTTAAATGTAGATATTTCCAGGAAGTGAGCCATCTGTGGTTTGGTGGCTGTGAGAAATGGAGATGTGTGGTGTTGGAGGTGGGACTGCATATGGTTGTGAATGTCCCCCCCCCAGTGCCATTGACAGCACTTGAGTATGTGAACACTTGGTTATGTCTAAGGCAGTTGTAGAGTATGCTATGTTGCTGTGTAATTTCTAGCGACCTTGGGTAGTTGCTAGGTGGGGCTCAGTGGCATTGCCTTAGTTGTCCATTATATTTGGACAACTAAGTTGCAGTAACTGCCATCATGGTGGTATACTTGTCTGTTGCCCACCCTGCTCCCCTTTTTTTTTTTTGGCAGTTAAGGTTGTGGAGATGCCTGCCTGTACACTGGCTGCCATGAGCCTTAAGGTATAAAGCTCCAGAATGTCTGATCTTTTGGTTCAATACCATCTCCCCCCTGCCAGGTCTACTTGGTTTCAGGGGGCAGGTAAACTCTTCCAGGAGTGATGCAACATTGGGCTCAAGTCTTGTTCTGCAGGTGAGGAGTGGGGCTCTGGCAGCAGTGTGGGAGTGACTCTAGGTATAGGGTTATCACATCTAGTGTGGTTTGGATGTTGGGTAGCTAGTCGCTCCCTGCCTCAGTTATAGGTAGAGGTGGGTGGGGATCAGTGGTACGGACTTGGCTGGGGTGTTCTGTGGGTGCTGTTGCGGTGTATTGGAGTGCTGTCAGTGAATCCTCATACATCCAGGTTATTCTGGGACTATTGGTCATCATATTGGAAGAATTCTTCCATGGTAAATTACTGCTCTGCTCATGTGTTGCTGTAGATGTGCTCCGTTCAGATTGAAGAAATTGTATTGTGTGCTGGCCTGTGTCCTGATCTGTCTATCCTGAGTGACTTGGTGCCTTCTGAGCCCTGATCCTGCCTGGCAGACTGAATCCTCTAAGATCCTGTTTTCACTGTTGTATGAATGAAGTTGTGGTAGCCAGGGGAGGATGGGCTTCTGGGTTGAGTGTGGTTGCTCCTGGGGTTTGCTCCTGTGGAGTCAATTTGCCTCTTGTTGCTGGCTTGGTGACGCTTTTAAAATGTGCATTATGGCCAAATGAAGATGTAGTATGTGATGGCAATATTGTCAAGTAGTTTGGGAAGCATTAGCTGTGTGGTGGTGGGACTGACATCTGCAAAGGTGGAGGCCAATGTGAGTTGTGGTTTTATTATGGTGGGTGTTGCCCTGTAGTTGTATGGTACTGTGTGCTGTAACTTGAGGGTTTTTTGTTTCAGGTGTGCCTCCTGTCTACATTTGTGTAGCCTGCCTCCATGATGCAGCCCACGTCTTCTGTCCACAGTTCAGCTCGTGGTTTCCAGATTTGAAAAGCAGTGGTGTCCAAGCATCCCCCAGCTGTGCTTGTAGTACTTGATTTGCAGTTTGGTTGACTTATTCCAGCTGGCTTTGTATTGTTTAGGCCCTCTAGGTACCATTAAGATCTTTGCCTGTGTGGAGGGAGTTAGGGAGGAAGGTGTTGTAGGCATGGTAGTTTTGGCCTGTGTCAGTCCTGATATTCATGACTGGGTGTTTGTACTTGGCACATTTGTCTTGTCAGCTAAACGTATAAAGTTGACTTACCCAGTTGTGTGCTTTCCCCCCCCCCCCCTTTGTGTTCCTTGTACCAGCCCTAGTATGGCTTGAGTGGGGATCAAGTATGATTTAGGCCCATGAATGTGTAGTTGTGTAATGTTGGCATGGTGGCAGGCTTTCCCATGTAGGTATGGGTGGGGGCCAGGGCAAATGTTAGCCATAAGGGTGTGTGGATTGGGAAAGTGGTGAGTATATATATGTGGGGCTTGAGACTGAGTCAGTGGGTGGCTGATCTGTTAGAATGTGTTGTATGTTAGAGTTATGAAGTGCTTTGTGTGGCCCACGGTCCCTAGAGTAAAGCAACAGTGAATGGTAAGGAGAATGCACATCCACCTTCATTGTCCTCTGGCTGATTGTAGTCATTTGTCCAGGCCACAAAGATGCAGCAATGTTGTACAAGAGGGTATTGGAGGATGCAGCACAGTGAGCAGGTTAGGTGGCTCAGGAGACAGCTAAACTGGAGGGGTGATGTTGAACTGTCAGTCATGTATGCTGTTTCCTCTTGTGTCCCTGCAGGTGTGGTGGCCTACTGGTGCCTGGAGTGCAATATGGTGCTGCTGTCATGTGAAGTTTGTGGCTGGCAGCCACCATAGAGGATGGCTTCTCCTGTGATGTCAGCTTAGCTTGGGGGGGCCTTGGCCTAGGGTTATGTAGAGTGCTCTAACTAGTCAGTGTTATGAGCCACAGAAGGTGGTTGAATGGGGTCCCTGAGGGTTTGTAGAGGGTGTCTAACAGGCAGTAGTCAGGTCTAGTATTTGGCCAAGTAGAGGGTTTTTTTTCTTTTGGGGGGGGGGGGGACACTGTCAGGTAATGAGTCCTTGAAGTGTATGCTTGAATATCAGGTGCCCTGTGGCTGGATGTGGTGTCCTTTGACCAGGCCATAATCTGGGCTTTGTGGAGCAGTAATTTTGGTTTGGGGCCTGGTGTAATGTTGTGGGATTTTCTGGGGTGTTTTTGTTCCAGGTCTGCCTGCCTATCATCCATCTCTCCAGTGTGCCCTCCATTGATCTGCTCTGCCTCCACAACCCTGGCCACATCACCCCTCTTCATTTCTGGACAGTTTGTCAATTGCAGGTTCCTGTTTGAAAAGCATGGCCATTGACCAATTCCCCAGCTTTACTTACCTTTGTTAATGGCTTTTGTGTTGCTGTTCTTGATTATGTATGACTTTGGATTGCTTGTTTTTGGTTACTAATTGTGCCTTTTTTTTTAAATGCTCCTGTGTGTACAAGGGCTGTTTTTTTTTGGGTCTGGTTTTGGTTCTGTGGGAGTCAGGGGGAGGTTTTTGTTTTGCTGTTGTAGGCCAGGTTTTTGGCTGGGGTCACTTGTGCTGCTAGTGATCACTGGTGTAAAATTCACATGTTTTTACCTGTAGAAACTCACTATTGAGTACCCATTTGTGTTATAATTTGCCCTTTGATGAGTCATTGTGTTCTACCCTGTTGTAATGGGGGGGTGTCTATTATGATAAAGTAGTGTTCATTGGGGTGGGACAGGCCCTGGCTGGGTCATTGGTGTTTCTGTAACAGGCAAGGTGGTTGAGTTGATCTTTTGTTGACTAACCCCCTTTAGTCAATTTTCTAGTGCTTTTACCATGAAGGGGGGTAGGCCTGTAGTCCCTAGGCCCTAAGGTAGAAGTGCCTGGGGCAAGAAAACCTTGAGAAGCCAGATTCGAGTGTGTTTCACTCTGCAGTGGCTGTCCTCCCTGTTCTGGTTGTAGTTGAGGGAGGTAAGCGGTTACTCCCTTGCTTGGAGTAACCATCTGGGCTCAATTGACCACCATGGTTTGCACTCACCACCCAATGTGGTTTTCCCTCTGTTAGGGTATGCCTTATTGTCTCTAGGGTGTGTCAAGCTTGCCATGAAGCTGACCCCTCCAAGAGGATGAACTGAGTGCTACTCTTCTTTCCCCCCCAAGGCTGTGTTCAGCTGTCTATACATCAAGGGTGGTGTTCCTTTCTGGAGCTTGTCTAATGGGCAAAAGCATATTTGCACACATGGAGGCTTGAAAAGGTTCTCAATAGCACATTCCCTCTGTGTACTTGCACAATCCTGAGCTTTTGCTATAGTGCCCTTAAGTTGGGGCCAAATGGTCATGGGGGAGGGAAAAAACCCACCACCTTCCAGCCTCCCAGGGGCAGCCTGTCTTGCTTAGGCCAGCATGAATCCAAATAGAGCAACAGGTGTAAAAGAATGAGACAGTTTTGTAGCCTTTGGGGGTGGGTAGTGCACTTGAGTAATCTGAGCTGCTGTAGTGGAGGGAGGCCAGCAGATGATAGCTCTTGAATCTGAGGGGGGGGAAAAGAGAGAGTGAATGTATGAGCAGAATAAAGAACAAGACAACTCCTTGAAGAGTGCTGGTGTTCAACACCAGCACAGTCACTCCTGAGGCCTCTTCAGTGTTGTCTAGTGGAGGGAGTCAGACTATGGGTGAGCTATGGAACTTTCTACACTGGTGTACAGCTTTGTCCTGTTGCTGCCTCCTTGCCCTAAAAAGGGGCAGCACTGGTGTAGTGACATTTGCAGGACAACTGTTGTTCTAATTAGCAACACTGCTCCTTGTGGACAGGATATGGCTGCACTCAATGATGGCACTACGCGTAAACCTTTGACAATGTGGAGCAGTAAGAAAAATGCAACTGCCTCTCTGGGTTTATGTCAGGTCCTGAGAGTGCAATTTGACTGGGGACAAAATGGTGACATTAGGAACACTGCTCCAACTAGGCAATGATCACAACCTCTGCCTATAGCTTGAGTAGCTGGCCCAGGTCAAGTGTTAAAAGCGTGAGTCTGGGCTGCCAAGCATTCTCTGACCAGAGGCTTTCCAGTTTGGGCCCACAGGGCAGGTTATTAGTCTCAACACTGAAGGGCCTTAATTGGCATTGCATTCCAGTCAGAACTCTAGCAGCGGTATTTGGTACCAAAGAGGATTACAATAAAGGTATGGCTTAGTGTATTTGCGAACTGTTATCCTCCAGAGGATGACTGTTCTGGTACCACAAGTTACCTGCGCAGCACGAGTATGCTGTTAGAATGTGAGCAAATGGTGTCGGTGATGGGGGGGGAAGGCTTGCTTCGGGTGGGAGGCCCATCCCCTCTGCTTGAATGGAGCAGCTTCCTTTAGACTGGGTCCGCAAAAAAAAAAAAAACACACAACCATGCGTGAGTTACAATTTTTACAGCACATATATAGCCAGGACTCCCACCAAGTACCTTTTAGATGTGAACCGTTATGATATCATCATCCAAATATGAATTTCATGACACAATTTACTTGGGTATAGCAAATTTCATACGATTATCGTATGCGTGTTTGGGACATGAGCCCTGGGAGCAAAGCGAGACCGTCGGGGATTTACCTTCTGTCGTCAATCACCTCGATGCCCTCGGCTGCCGCTTTGGCATCTTCGTGGACGACGACTATCGCCGTGGCTATCTGGACGGGTACGTCCTTGTCGGAAAGCTGCGACACACAACAGAAGCAAAAAGTAATTACGATGACTTCACATCCGCATTTCACAATTAAACTGATTTCTAAAATAGTAAAACTAGACTTACAGTGGAGCAATAGGTATCTTGATTTACCAGAAATCCTTTCATCTTCAAATCGACTCTCCCTTGTAGAGCGTCAATCTCCCTCGTTAGTGACATCGGTACCCTACGCGAAAACAATCACCACATTCCTCGATGGCTTTGTGAACCGATTCGGTACGGCGTGTCCTGGCCAGTTAATGACTGGATGCGTTATTACAATGTCGGCAATTAACGTGTGCGCCAGTGGGGGGGGTTAATCGACTGTCTCGAATAAGCCACTGGAAACGGCTGTCGGTGGTGCGACTAGCTCAGAAACTTGTAGGATTCTCTCGTGGGTACACAACAAATTCTATGAAGCTACGTGACCATCTCCAGAACTGTTTCTGCAAAGTGATGCCGCGGCCAAAGTTCTTGAGTACGAGGGTAGCGCGCCACAAATCCTACTACGATTGAAACCCGTTTCATCACCTTAAGCTGCATACGGCGTCTAATCAAAAACCCATGCCGTCTATAAGCTAGCTAGCCTATGCGCTCAAATGGAGACTCTCCTCAAGGCATTTATAGTTTGCCAAATCGCTAGGATCAAGCTTAAGAAGCCTAAGAGCAGACTTCACAAACAGCTACTTTTAGTGATGACTTAAGCTTAGTAAGCTACTACCGATTGCTCCAGCCATCTCTTTAACAAGCCTTGCAGGAATAGGCCCCGACATGCGGCTAGCCCTTTTGGAGGAAGATATTAGGTTCAGAAGTTCAGATTTACCTCTGTAGGAGAAAGAATCCAACATTACCGCATTACTCCTATCCGCTACGGGGGACCGAGCAGATTCTGAAAGCAACCTGCGGCAGTGGTACTACTTTGGTAAAATAACTAACATCACCAAGATAATCCAACAGCGAATGACAAAGTCATTGCTTTTGTATTTTTGTCAATGACAAGGATTTAACAGACCAATTTTGAGATGCAAAGTTTGAACAACTGCAATAGATATTCAGAACGTGACGTACACAAATTCCAAAATTGATTTTACCGTTTTATCCAGATGAACTGGACATGGCCTTTAAAAATGTCCCGTGGCGAGACCAAGATTTCTTAATTCATTTCCCTAAGATGTTAAAGGAACTTGCATTCCATCCTAAAAAGACTTCGATCTTAAAATTACTGAACTACAAGTATCTCCTGCAACGGTCCTCTGCCCAAGATGGATTCCTTCTCTCATCTCGCTGGTGTAAAGGACACTGGTGGATTAAAATCCTCATTCAGAGGTCTACCACAGCTTGACCTGAATTTTCTGGCTGCTCTTGTGCTAAATCGACAGCAATCAAATTTGGTCAAACACTCTAGATGGCAGCGTGAGGTCTAACACAGGGTTTGCTTTCTCTTTCCCTGTGAGCAGTGGATGCAGCCCATGTCTTTTTCTCTCTTGCTGGTAGCTCACTAGACTTTGTACATGGAATCTTTCCCTGCCCTTTCCTTCTCTGGAAGCCGAAACGGTAACATGACATCATGCCATTCATCTACAAGGTGTAGTCTCTTTTATTAATGAAAAATATTAACAAAAATACATTTCCGCCTGGTAACCACACAAGCAATATGTACTTCGTGTTACTTATGGTTTTCATTAGTTGTTTTAAAAATGTTATTCTCCTAGCAAGGTACTCTGCTCTTGCTGCAGGGTCAGAGAAAGGTAACACGCTACCTAAGGCTGTGCAGCTTTTTCTTTGCTTGACAGTGGCATCTGCTAAATAGAGTCAAACAGTTACAAACACAATCATGCATTAGTAATTGGCAGCATGAAATTAGATGCAATCAATTTTTCACAATATTGTACAAACTGCCATTTCTGAAACGACTCAAATTGCATTAATATTCCTTAAATCTATTCCAACTACTTATTCAATTTGATTTACACACATATCAAAGTACTAAGACATCTTTCATGGGAAACGCTCTAATCGTCTCACCATATGAGAATCATGTGTTGCAACCAAATATAAAAGGTTGAATGAACTTGATAGGCATAGAATCAGCCACCTCAACAAAACAAGCTAGCTTTCTACATAAGGTTACTATGACGATCATAATCAAGTTATATATTTGTAGTCATTTGTTTTGCGGTCTTACCACAGGACATCCAAAAGTGGCAACTACGTACCAGATGCTAAAGGTCATTTTCTTTCCTCCTAATTTGACAGTGTTACAAACCAACAGCACATCCAAAATCTCCCCACCCAGCTCTACACCTCAGACTACACAGCCTAGTCAACGAGTAGCTACCCAAGGCCTTAGAATGAGTATTTTAATCAGCATGAGCCATAACAGAAAACCATTGTATATTAGTCCCATATTGTCATCTTTAACCAAACTTGCAAGCTCCATTCAGAAAGATACAACCAGTAAGCAGCATTACAATAATCCACTATACAACTGATAAAGGCACAAGTTAGCTTCTCAGTATCACTGAACAACAACATTTTCAAATCTTGGCTATATTCCTCAGAACAGGGGAAAGCTGTTCTGGTACCACTAGTCACCGACACAGCATGGGGGGGGGGGGGGGGGGGTAGGTTAACATGGACACAACCCAACAACATGGGGGGATTTTTGTA
>JAACJT020003109.1:0-10520 GCA_009936485.2 Gymnarchus niloticus | reverse complement strand
ATGGGTGGGGGAGAAGGGGAGCGAGGAGGGGGGGTGGGGGGGGGAGGGGGGGGTGGTGCAGAGGGGGGGGGGGGGGGAGGGGGGGGGGTTCGTTTTCTTAGATGTCATCTGCCAAATAAGAATAATAAAAACTCATACAGTATAGCTGAATAAAAGCGACAAGTAAATGTTAGGCTACATGTGTGTTCTGTATCATACAAACAGAAATGGAAAGCGCCAGGATAAAGGTAAACATGTATTAATGTTTTTCTGGAAGGATTAACATGGTTCTGAAGTACAATGTGACCACATTCAGGGAAGCTGCGCCATTAAACACAGCTGGAGAGTCGCAGCAGTTATCTGCTACAAATCTGTATGAACGCCTGTCAGATACCGCTATGAATCCTGGGAACACAGACTCCACTCCCTAGTGCGACGCACGCTGCCTCATTCAGCTGGGGGTTCCCTTCCTCGGAAATGACGAGAAGTTGAGAGAACATAGAAAAGAAGGTCAAACAAGAGTAGTGAGGCCCAGCACACCTCCCACCTTTGCCTCCCAACATAATGCGCTGCTAGCCAATTGTCCAGACAGCTCAACGAAGCAGAAGCCGGAGAAAACACACTCACACTCTCTCTCACACACACACACACACACACACACACACACACGCCATGCTTCATGCTGATCCTTTGTTGCCGAGCAGCCGGATGCAATGGCTGCCTTCCGTGCCCATTTTGTTTAACGCCGAGGTGAATTGTTGCCCCTGAACCAACACCCGTCAAGGGCGGTGCAAAATACCCAGCGAGAACTGTAGATGAACAACGCTAGGAGGCGACAGGTAGATACAGTCTGGGACTTGTACTTTCCACTCAGATGCAGAGATCTGCAACTGGGCCACTGTGAGCGGTTAATTGGTACAGAAGATATATTCAGCAGGCAGCACTATGTGACGGAGGTTATTTCGTTTTTGTTTTCCAGGTTTTATGAAAGAAATGAGAATCCAGCTGGCAAATTAAGCTTGATAATAAATGGAGCGGTGAAAGCTCATTCTGTAGTGAATGCCCAATTTCACTGTTTGGTTATTTTACAACAACGAAGCTCTGTGCAGTTATCAGATGTAATCAGTTAAGAGTGCTTCGGGATTACTGTATATTAATTATCCTTCTGTCCCTAGGCAAGTGCTTTTATGCACTTCAACTTAATGTGCTGCTAATGGAAGGCTGTACCTTTCAAAAACAGACGAGTGTCTCACAGGGCGGTCTTTCTAGGTTTTGGTCAAAAAAAAAAAAGCGCAGAAATTATATAGGGGAAAAATTCTTATTAGTGTTTCTTAGTCACTTAACACAGCGATAATACAGCAAACACAAGCAAAAGATATACAAAACACATAAAGCTAGGTATCAAAACAGTATGTGTATTCTCACATTATACAGGATGAATTTAAGCGTTGGAATTCAGGTTAAATGCATGACTATCACGATGTTTCACGCATGTAAAGCATTACCCTTTAATGTTATAAAATACATATTATATATAAAAAAATAATGGGTCCTAAAAGTAATCGACTCTGATCGTTCCTTGCGTCGCCAACCTGTTCCAGGCTTATACCCACGGTAGTGTAAAATTACGCATGAATGGTACACACACAGCGTCTCCCACTGACCCACATATTCACAACAGTCTTAATGTACATCGCTCAATGTTTCTGACTGACACGGCCCAGCAGAACCATCCTGGGTAGGTCCACTGGGCTCAAGGTAGGCGTTTATACAATCATGCACACTTGGGTGTAACATATGTAACACGACGGAAAATAGACTAAGATTTTTTTATGTCCATCAGAAATTTATAGTGTGATAACCAGGATTAATGATACAGAGGTTAATATGTAGCATACATCTCTGGTAATTCAAAACTATCCATAACATTAATTACACTAAGTGGTTACAGGGGCGTACTGCAAGTTCTGGAAATCTGACAACAAGCCGACAAAAAGGGAAGGGAGAAGCACCAGAAGGTCGACCTTACATAAGATGCACAGGTACTTAAGATCACGTATGTAGCAGATCACTAGCAGGTGACTTTACCCACCCGTGGATGTCGCCTTGGCTCACGCCGTGAGGACATACTGCTGCCAACCGAACTGCCCAGGCCAACCACAAGTGCAAACAACCTCAGGAGAGCAGAGATGGGTAGCTGCATTCTTCACATCCGAGTGATCTGGGAGCTCCACTGGCCTTCAGTAGCAGACGTCTGTGATGGTAGTGGTGAGCACAACAGGAAAAGCTACCCAACAATTCCAGGAAGACCAACTCCACCTGTTTAACCCCCGCCAGCACCACTGCAAAAAAAGCCACCGAGACCCCAAACACACCAAACCACAGTGGGCAGTGGGAGTCCCCTGACACTTGGGACAGGCTTCTCTGGTGACCTAGATGCTGGAGGCGGGTGCACCGTCCTTTCTCCACAGGCCATTCAGCTGGAATCCAGCAAGGTAGGTCTACAGAGCAGTTTTCCTCTCTGACTCTGCCCTGGTCTATCAACAATGCAGAAACCCTTTTCCAGGCTATGCCAATAAGAATTAAAAAGTAATGAAAACACAACACAAATACAATTCATCTGGCACTGTTGCTGTATACAAGTCCCCCCCCCCCCGCCAGCTCACGAACAACAGGCTGACCAGAAATGCAGAACAAAGGCTTCTGCCCCCTCCCCCCCCAAAAAAAAAGAAAAAACTGTCTTTGGGAATTGGTATGTCTCATGTGTCTCCCTTTACGACCAATTGTAGGACCACCCTCATCAGACTAAGGTGATGCTGATTTTCTACAGGTTTCCCCCGTTTTCTTCAGAGGCTGTTACCATATCACTTCTGGACATCTCCTCAATTTCGGGAGTGATGTGCAGGCACTAATCCTTCGCTTTATTTTGGGAAGCTGAAAATTGGCATGCAAATGTAATTAAGTACCATAATTACAGTTTGTAATTAAGGCCCATCAGCCTAACTCCAAAAAAAGAAAAAGCCAAAACTATGAACCTTGTTTAATGTATGTATCTGAAAGTTCAAGGTTTACAAAAACAACATATTATTATTATTATTCTCTGCTCAATAATGCACTGAATATCAGAATTTGAGTTGACAAACTCAGAAAAAAAAAAAAACAAAAACTGCATTTTACATACTTATTTGAAAGCTCGCCAAGTATTAATGTACTTCCAGGTTGTTTGGATTCATATGTTTATGCATAATGTTTTTAAAAATTTCAGATAGAGCAATCAAAATGGTGCAGGCTAAAGAAGAGTTTTAGGGTGTCTATTGTGGATTCGGGACCCTTTCACCACATACTAACATACCAGAGTGATATAAGGAACAGGGTATTTTATCATTGTTTTTCCATGCTGATGCAAAACTACAAGTGTGACAAGTCAGTGCTGAAGAACAACAATCATAGCAATCACTAGAGGGCAATTACAGCCAATTCAACATCAGTGTCATCATGGAAAGTGCAAACATGATTCTTCACACGATCTGATCAGCCACCTGTCAACACCCTCTGACAGCTCACTGCAAAACATCCCAAGGATGTTGCCTGCACTCTGCGCTGCCTTTGACCACGTCAGGAACTATGCCATAATCCTCTGGCTTTTAGAACATGTATGAGAAAACATCACCTGAGATCTGCCTGTGAAGCTGGATAAAAAAAAATAAAATAAAACACAGGTAAGAAGTGCTTTAAATCACTGTTTAAAGGGTTGAAATGATCCTGCATTCTGTTCGTGAATCAGTTCTCATGAACATTCTTCATGTTTTGCATATTAGCACAATGGAGAATAATGATCTGGGTCAAACAAGTATTCTTCAGCCTTTGACAAAGAATGTAGGGCTGACTATGGGCTGAAAATTCATAATAATTAATCGAGCATAAAAAGAATTGAAAATTTAATAGCTTTCTCAGCAAAAATTTGAAGTTCTTTAAAAACAAATTCTTAATTTAAGTATAGAGCTGTAGACCTTTATATCCTAGAGTTTGTTAGTCTTAAATAACAAAATACAATTATAGTTGAAACACTTTCAATTATTGTTGCATAATCATAATAAAGATAAGTTTCAGCCCTCCTTCACTGTTTGCTATCTTCACACCTGTGATTATTTAGGGGCGATGTTCCATCTGGTCTTCATCAATCCCTCAGAACCATAACCTTATGGGATTCATTTCACTGGTTACTTGCATCTTTTTTCACGATGTTGCTCTTTGCTCTGCAGAGTCACACTAAAAGCATTTAGGGCACGCCTCTCTAAACATTATGCCTTCTAAGTCCAGGGTTTTGCAAATGGAACACTTCCACCTTGTTCCTCGCGAGGCTTCCAGCGCAGCAGGAATGCGAGACGTTTAGCAAGTCTTGGCAGAAAGGAGCCCCAAGTTTATAATCCAGCAATATGGCTTCATAATTCCCAGGCAAACCAACGACTGGTGTTTCATCAGAAAACAAATCCTGTTCAATCTACAACTGCTGTGAACAGTCTGACACAGTTTCACTGTCTTTTGAACAATATTTATATGAACTGTGTGTTTTGGAGACAGCTGATGAGTGTCTAAAACCTGATTACTGCAGGGCAAAGACAATGGCAAGTAGTTTAGGACAACATACCTAACGGAACTGAGAGTACTGGAACCCGACCTCAGGGTGCCAAGCCCTGAATACAAGCTTTTCAGGCTTGGCCTAAAAATCGGAGCTGCCTTGTGCAACTCAAGGGAAAATGTTAGGTGGAGACAAACGACTACGGGTTACAGTAGGAATTTTCCCATAGATGGTGGAGTATTTTTTCACAATATTCCAGAACTGTTTTGCCCCTTCAACTGAGCTGCACGGGCTTCCCCTAGAAGGTCCAAACATGAGCAGTTTCTTACAGAAAGCCCAGATACCAGGGGAGATTAATGGCTTAATGAACATGAAGCTAAACCACAATGTATTGTGGAGAACCCTTTTTCCATTGAATAAATGACAAGCTCATCACAAAAGGTTTCAACTCTGCTCCGCGCAAGTCCAGAACCAATTTCAACTTGGCCATTTTCACATCATCTACCATGATTGATCAAACGCAGTTCCATCATACAGCTGACTAGCGTCTTGTATAAACTTGTTTGGCACATCACTGTTGATAAATCTTCCTCTGCAGGAGAGTATTTTTCAGAGAATATTGTCAAAGCAGCAGGTCTTGTTGTTTACACCTCTCTTGGCAGATATTTGTCCTCTGGGACTGAAAACCAATCTTTCATGTCTTAAAATACTACATCTCTTTAGCTACTAATTTAATTTGCGAATAAAAACTCAATTTGATTCAGGCCAGGAAAAGTGCTACTCGAGCCATTTGGTATTTAGCTAATAAAAAATAAGTGGTACTTTTTCTTGTAATGTTTATTTCTGCTTTTTTCTGGCATTATTTTTATTCTATGCCATTATGAGATGTTAGTGCTCTTTCATCTAATCATTTTAAGTATTGACAGCATTGATCAATTAGCTCAGAATATACCCCACCAACCACAGGTTTTGAAGCCTCCATTAGCACCAGCATTGATTGGTTAGTTTAGGATATTCCCACCAATCACAAGTTTTGAAGCCTCATTTGTCCCATCACTAATTTTAACTATTTTATCACCATTTTACAGTCAATGCCCTGGCCTCGGACCTGGATGCAATAAAAAAGGGAAAAAACAAGTCCAGTCTGGTTAGTTCTTGTGCAGATTTGTTCTTGTTCAGCATGTTAGTGGGAAAGCAGCATAATAACAAAGCAACCTGAGAAATGTTCTTGTCAAAATAACTCAAAGACATTAAAAGAGGGTGCCTCGTGGTTGATGTTTCTGCTCCTAACCTTTGGGAGCAGAACATCAACATGCCGTAAGCTTTTGAGTGTATCCAGCTTGCAAGCTTACAGGAGGGAATGCATGGTTCAAAAAGTCATCTAATACAACCAGTGGTTCAGGGTCATCCCTCAAGTGCCAAGACCGTCAGCCGATTTGGTGCAATACAAAATAGAAGTCCTGGGATGAAGCCTGCAGTTCACAGCTCAATCAATGTTTCCATATGCACCGATACCCCTGAACCTTCTGGTAACAGCTGTAAAGCTGAGATTGAGAGAAATTATGTCTCTTTTGACTAATGCTGGCTTCCCTCACTGGGACGTGGTGTGGAGTGATGAGAATTCAAATACTGCTGGTCCTTCTTATCACAAAAGTCAGGAGGGTCCCTAATGTTCTCTCCCCAGGGATTCCGGGTGTATTCTACACAGTGAACTGCATAATGGTCTATTCTCAGCAACATCATCTCTGTCTGTACTACTAATAAAGAAATTTAACTTTTTGATAATCTGGAAAAAACCGAATGTATGATTTCAGGACTGTCTTGTCCATTTGAATTCTGTTAATTGAACTTAGACGTCATATATAGATTCAAAGTATTTGATTTGGGTGTGGCTATCGAATCTTGTCACCCAAAATGGTTGGAGAGCTTTACTACCATAGGAGAGTCCCAGAATGAATCGGCCTGTATTAACGAAATACTGCGTCTTAGCTGAATTAAAGCAAATCCCTCTACCCACAAATCTATACTTTAACATCAGACCACCTATACCATTTCAGGCCCAAATCCACATTTACAGGATCCTCGAACAGATTACCTGGCTTAAACGCCCCCAACAAGGCCTATGAACATCGTACATTCGCAGCCAGTAAAAACAAGACTGGGTTACTTAAGACAAAGGTGAGTCCTTCTCCTATTGAGTGAGTCCCTGGAAATGCAGTAAAACCTGCAAGTGTGTAATTGCTTGGCAGTTGTTTCTTCCATATAAGAACAATGCCTCATTTGACATACAAATTATGGGTTACAAATTAGTTTAGCATAATGAGCTCACGTTATAGCCACAATCTCATGTAAATTAAAGGTTTCCTTTATGACTATTGTACATTAGTCATTGTATTTAAATACTGTATTTTAGTTTATTAGGCACTTTATTAAAGGTAACTAATTCAGCAAAAGTTGAGGTAAGATTTTTGTGTGCAACTGTGGAAAATGCAAGAATCAAAACAACAAAACTGAAAGCCTAAGCATTTGTTCCCATGAAGGAAAAAGCCATGACACACAGCAGATGACGTCTCAGCTAAAGCAGCAGAGGGACAGTGAGATAAGACGTAGAAGATCTGGAAAGTCGTAACTAAGCTTAAATTGAAGAAAAAACGCCTTACAGACCACAGTCCAGTACGGCAATACTTCAGGGAAAGAAGATGCAAAACTTTGTATTTATTTATTCTTTCATAAGCAGCCACCCATGAAAAACCATTTCTGTCAATTCGATTTTCAAGCATCATTTAAACAGTGCACAGTATAATCACAATATAATACTTGAGTAGTACTGAAGTCTAAAAATGAAACTTTTAGCTTACGTGATTTAATCATGAGGCCAGTAGACTGCTCCTATTGCTGTCAGGCCCACGAACAAAGCGTTTAACCCCAAAAAGATACCCCAGAGTCATCTCTACACTCACCTGCGTTTGTCTGTGTCTCATGAGAGAGCAAGATGGGATATGTAAGTGCTATATCCATATGTACTTGTACAAACAGCAAAGATAGATATCTTCATCATCTTATACCAGTTTCCTTCAGGAAAGTTATCCTTGGAAAATTCAATCCTGTATCACACAACACAGGACTTATTAAAGAAAGCTGTAGAGTAAAAAAATACATATATTATAGTATATATTAATGCTGAAACAGGCCCATTACAAAAGGACAGCAAACTGCTTATCAAGAACCTCGACACGACCAAAGCTGGCAGTATAATTCGGAAACGGATGCCAAAAATAGGTCAGGGGTGTCAACTTATCCAGCATAATTACCTCACACAAACCGTGTTTAATGCCTAGCTGCAGCAAGGGCAAGCAGAACAACATATTCATTCCAGGGCCATCTCTATTGCACCTCACTCAAAATAGCCGCTCTCAGATCTCTTAAAGATTTAGGAACAAGAACCGCATGATAATATCAAAAAAAGATATATGCAGTTCATCTTGTATAGAATGGAGAACACTTTCTTTTCTCCTTAAGCCCATATTAAAAATAAAATAGATCCAGTCACTGTATACAAGACTACATGGATATCCATTCATTTTCCAAACCGGTAAATTCCATTCGGGGGAGGGGGGTCGTGGAGCCAGCCTTAGGGCATAAGGCGGGGGACACCCTGGATGGCGTACCAACCCATCATAGCAGACTAAACATATATACTAATGATCTGCATACAGACACAACCCAGTAAAATCATACAGCTGCAACCAAATACATACAGGATGCAGACAGGGTCAAGAGATTCACTTACTGTTTGATTAAGCATTAGAATGTCTAGATGCCAGACTTAAGCAATTCTGAATGTGGTGCGACAGTTGGTGGACCCAGCAGCTCAGAAACAGCCATCCTCCTGGGATTTTCGCACGCAGCGATGTCTAGAGCTCACCGGCAACGGTGCAATAAACCAAAAACGTCCAGCCAGTGGTAGTCCCGTTGCCGAAAACGGCTTAATTAGGGAGGTCAAAAGAGAACGGCCAGACCTGATAAAGCTAACAGGAAGGCCAGAAGTTCAAAGATCACAGCTCACTACACATTAGTGTGGAGAAAAGCCTCTCTGAATAAACAATTTGTCTACCCGTGAAGCTGTCTGGGAGGCAAAAGTGGGTAATGCCTGGTACTAGCTAATAAAGTGGTCACTACAATTATATATAAATATATATGCATTGCTGTCTATCAAATATTTGCTTTTTTTAGAGGTGTTGCTGTAGATTTTTTTCCAAGGAGAAAAAGCACAATTACTAACACAGTACATAATCCCCCATTTTGACACACCTTTGAAGTCTATGGTGCTTTCCTATCTCACATCTCACAAAGGTGTGGTAAAGTGGACAGGCATCTCTGAGGATGAAAGAGACCCATATCTGAACCATTTAAAAGTCATATTGGCCCAATCTCCTTTGTCTTGGGGCAGGCACACAACATCTTTATCAGCAATCTCGTTTTAGTACATCTGAGACCAATCAGATTCCTTTCATGGTCAAGTCAGTCCAACACACGCAATAAAAGTAGGCCCACCATCCTAATGTGATTTACAGCTCATCTGCACACAAATATCCTCAAACTGTTTTAGAGATATATACCAATTCTAACCCGAATTTATATCAATACACTAAATGAACGAAATAGAACTTCGGGGAAAATGTACAAATTTGACTGCGGTCCACCATTCAAAAAAAAAAAAAAGCAATAAGTAAATCAACAAATAAATAATTACATCTTGTTTTGCTAAGTATCAATCAAAAAAAGGCCAAATAAGTTGAATTGTCTATTAAACTGCTTGGCTGAGTCAGAGATTTATTAGATTGCAAATGTCAAAGCATAAGTATGGGGTTTATTGTGTTATAGTGCATTGAGCAATGGAATCAGTCCACACAAGTCCTGGGGATCATTTTTCAGGGTAATATTTCCTGTGTCCCAGCAGAAAACCAAGTGTATCTCCCCAGCACAGTGACAGGTACCAGAATTACATGCCTAATCACCTTGGCATTGATTCCACTTCTGCAACACACACCTCGCCATGCAACGATTAGAGTAACGTCTCAGCTCAGGCAGCTAAACATATTCTGTCCACAGGCATGATACATGCAAACAAGTTATCCCAGAATCCATACATGATAAAGAACATCTGTGTATTATGGAAAAGGAGGCTGCGTAATATCTGAGCTCGATTCACAACAAAATTCCCAGCAGTATGAAGCAGCAGCCGGCTGTCTGACCTTTCGAGGATGGTTTGTCGCTCCTTATCGCTTCTCTTTACATTACCACTTTTGTTCTCCAGACCCTGCCTGCAACACTGTTTGGTCATCTTCATTATCTAGATAACGTCCAGCTGGATCACAATGTGTTGTACTTTGACTGGGTGCCAGTTAAAGAGCAGCTGTACTGGACAATGTGATATGTGTACCTCCACATACCTCTGGCTTCCACAGAAGAATCGCAGAGTGATTTCCATTTTGTTTTCCTAAATAATTTACACATATCACATCATAATATCCTCTCAGAACAGCCCTTATTACTAACTCCAAAAGGCCTGAGCTTTTGTATAATTCGTAAAATTAGCATAACCGGACTACAAATTGATGAGGATGCAACGTTAAAAAGGCAGTGGCTAATTCTGGCAGGTATAAAACATAAACTGTGGGGTGTCATCAGACATGCAGACTTTAAGTGAATTGTTGGCTAGAAAATTTGCTGCGGCTGGTGAGAAGATAGGTAGGTGAGGTCAAGGAGGCTTTAAATCTCTGGGACAGATTGTGGCAGTTAAGTGTCTCGGTTCAGATCGCCACATTCCAGGGCATGGGGGGGGGGGGGGGGGGGGGGTGGTTTCCTGGGGGAGTTGGAGGGTGCGGCGCGAATAACACTGGGACTGTTTTTTAGTTGGGTTCAAAAGAAATTTTTTTCTGTGTGAACGAGTACCAGAAAC
>JAACJT020003108.1:0-10521 GCA_009936485.2 Gymnarchus niloticus | reverse complement strand
ATGTGCTAAATTTGTAACACACCTTCTCAGAAACAGAGAGACTAGACTTAAATATAGTGGCAACACCACCACCTCGCTGATTAGGGCGAGGCCTATGTTTGTAGGTGTAATATACAGTACATATTACATTAGAACCAATGAGAATTCCTCAGCAGAGTGGCAGCCACAGTGAGAGCCCATGCTTGGTAATATACAGTACATATTCCATTGTTTAATGACAGGGTGAGCCAGGTCCTGTCTCCCATAGTCACCAGTCCTAGAACAGAGCACTTTTTACTCTTTAAGCTAAGCACATGTGGCAGCTAGGCAATGTCATCGTTTCCATCCACACAGCATCCCTGCCCGGTGCTGGTTATTTACCAGTGGAGAGGAAACCCATTACTAATCTGTTTAAAAAATTGAGGGGTTGGGGGAGGGCACTTGCAGTAAACGAAACAGATGGTTATTTGCATGAATATATACTTTTATCACTCTCAGCAGCACCCCGCAAGCGGAATATCAGCCTATAAGTCAGGTAGCTTGGCAGACCTGCTGAAGGTGAAAGAAACATACTAAACACAGAGAATCCTGAGGGGTGAATAAAGTCCATCTCACCAATGGGTTTACATAATCAAGCAACCTAAACCCAAATCCAGGGGCAGGGCTTTGGTGTCACTATGATGGAGAAACGACAGTCAGCCCTGATCAAGAACCTGCAAATTCAGGGATCACTAAACAACCTGGAACAAATGTAATGTATCCCATGAGCTGATGTTTCTTCAGTGTTGATCTCAGTAAGCCAGCTTCTCAGTGAACACAGTACAAGTCTGTTTTAGGGCCAGACAAACAAGCTGATTCAAGGTTGTAAACTTCATGGTGGGGAAGAGGGTGGTCTACCACCCTTCTCCCTCTCCACAAGAATCCCTCGGAAAATGCTGATACTTTAACTCCTCAGGAACTTTACCCGGTACTTAAATCTATTGATATTTTCCAATGCATCCAGCTTCAGATTTATTAAATTTTTTTTTTTTTTTTTGCCCAAAACCTAAAATCTCAGAAATATTCATACGGTGACTCTTCTGACAGGGGAACGGAGATCACTGGCATAACAAAATAAAAATAAATCATAAGTTAACATATCAACTTAGATAATAATGCATTTTGTGTAATTCCTACTAAAAATCCACTCAGCACAGGCTATGGCAGGCAGAATGTGTCATATCTCATCTGGAACTGGATTGTCCTGCTGGTCTGTGCAAACCCTTCATGAAAAGATAAGTGGTTTGTTGTTACTGCGGCTATAATTTAAGCAAGAGAACACTGTAATACATACAGAATATTATGTTTCACATATTTTCTTTATTCTGAAACCTTGACAAACCAGCTGGTGTACTTCTGCCTTCCTGTACCTCACTGCTGTGACCAAGAAGCTTCTCAGATACATAGGAGTAGTGCAATACCACAAAGGCCCTTCACAGGCAGTTCTGTTTCATAGTTAAAGTCCAGTATCATGTTCATTGAAGTTGCTTTCTATTTGAGTGAACATCAGTTTGATTGACATTTTGATAGGAATTGGATTTTTCTCTCATATCGTAGCAGTCATTTACCATCTTCCAACTGTCCATCCGGGTCAGAGTCATGGGATGGCCTGGAGCCAATTGGCCGGCAGCATATGCCACAAGACTGGGACACATGCTGGACAGGATTAATCTATGTCAAAATATATCATCAGTATTTCACAGAGAAGCAACGACATTGGAAAATAAAAGACAAAAGACTTGAAGAAAACTTCACATGACCCTAATGCTGCAAACATTTTAAAGATGAATAGTCAGTTGGGTGGTTAAAGCTAATGGTTTTGGATCCCAAGGCATCATTCACGTTCCTTGTGACTGAATGCCGAGAACTTTTTCCTTCTGAGAACTAAGACGACGTTTTAATGCCCTCTAGTGGAAAACAAAAGTTCCTGCCGAACTAAAACATACCCAGATTATGGTAAAACCAAATTAACATGCATTAAATCGGTGAGGCTAAAGTTTTAAAAATATGAACAACATTGTACCCATCCATTACTCTAAGTCTCACAAAGATTTTAAAAGATTATTTACTAGAAGAGTGCAAAACAGGAGTGGTATTCAGTTACCCAGAGAGCATCTTTCCTCACTTTGCCTTAAATTTATTGGGAGTTAGAGTGGTTCTTGGGGCTATGGTCTAAAATTACAACTGAAGTCAGATTAAAACCAATTTTTAAACATGAAGGTGCACAAAAGCTGTCAGTAATTGTTTATGAACTGGAGAATCTACTGTGAATAATAGTAAAACCATACAAACATATACAGATGGGGGTACATAATCCTTACGCATTGCAGCAGCTTGCCGTAACAGCAAAACCACATAACTAATGGTGGTTCTGGCTTACTTGGCGACCAACGCAAAACCAATCTGAAGCAACCCTCAAAAAATGAGCTTCCCATTTTGCCCCAAAAAGATACCGCACTGTAAGACCTAACATTACTGCTCATTAGAATTAAACTCAGTAAACTTCCCCAAATAATGGCATCAATGTGGTAGGGCCTACACTGCTGCTTATCAGAATGAAACTTAGTAAACGTCCTCTACTAATGACATCAAGGTGGTAGACCCAACATAACTAATCATTACAATTAAACTTAAATTTCCTCTGCTAATGACATCAATGTGGCAGGATCTACGTTACTGCTCATTAGAATTAAATTTACTAAATTTCCTCTACTAATACTATCAGTGTGGTAGGATCCTTGCTACTGCTTATAAGAATTAAACTCACTAAACCTCCTCCACTAATGAAATCAACGTGGTAGGGCCTACGTTACTGCTCATTAGAATTAAACTTACTAAACTTTCTCCACTAATAAAATCAATGTCGTAGGGTCTAGGTTACTGCTCATTAGAATTAAATTCGCTAAACTTCTTCTACTAATCACATCAGTGTGATAGGATTTACGTTACTCCTCTTTAGAATTCAACTTGCTAAACTTCCTCTACTAATGAACTCTGTGTAGTAGGGCCTAGGTTACTGCTCATTGAATTAAACTTACTAAACTTCCTTTACTAATGACATCAAAGTGGTAGGATCTACGTTACTCCTCATTAGAATTAAACTTGCTAAACTTCCTCTACAAATGACATCAATGTCGTAGGGCCTACTTTACTGCTCATTAGAATTAAACTTGCTAAACTTTCTCTACTAATGACATCAGTGTGGTTGAGCCGAGATTGCTGCTCATTAGAATTAAACTTAGTAAACTTCCTCAACTAATGAAATCAGCGTAGTAGGATCTACTTTACTGCTCATTAGAATTCACCTTGCTAAACTTCCTCTGCTAAGGACATCAATGTGGTAGGATCTACTTTACTGCTCATTAGAATAAAACTGGCTAAATTTTCTCTACTAATTGCCTCAGTGTGGTGGGGCCTAGGTTAATGCTCATTAGAATTGAACTCGCTAAACTTCCTTTACTAATGACATCAATGTGGTAGGGTCTACTTTACTGCTCATTAGAATTAAACTAGCTAAACTTCCTCTACTAATTACGTCAGTGTGTTGGGGACTAGGTTAATGCTCATTAGAATTGAACTTGTTAACCTTTCTCTACTAATGACATCAATGTGGTAGGATCTAGGTTACTGCTCATTAGTAGAGGAAGTTTAGCAAGTTTAATTCTCATGACATCAGTGTGCTGGGGCCTACGTTACTTCTCTTAGAATTGAACTTGCTAAACTTCCTCTACTAATGACATCAGTATGGCGGAGCCTATGTTACTGCTCCTTAGAACTGAATATTTTCTCTCTTTCTCACACACAACTTCTCCCGTCTTCACTCCACAATGGTTTGGGGTGTAGAGAGCATATATGTGCTATAATACTGAAACTTTCAGTGGACTTTCGGCAGACTGGCACTCTCCCTTCCCTTACTCTCTACGTTGATGGAGAAGAGGTTGAAATTGTCTCCTGCTTCAAATATCTGGGGGTACAAATCACAAATGATCTCTCTTGGAGCTGCAACACAACCTGTCTTATAAGGAAAGCCCGCCAGTGCCTCTACTTCTTGAGGAGGCTGAAGCGGGCTGGTCTGTGCCCCTCTATCCTGACCTCCTTTTATATGTGTGTGGTAGAGAGCATCCTCACCTTCTGCATTACAGTGTGGTACAGCAGTTGCTTGGCCGCAGACAGGAGACCACTGCAGCAGGTGGTTAAGTCTGCTCAGTGGATCATCAGCAGCAGCCTACCTACCATCGAGGACATTTACACCAGTAGGTGCAAATGCAAAGCCTCTTCCATTATGAAAGATGCCACTCATCTTGTGTGTGGACTGTTTGCCCCCGTTCTGTCAGGCAGGAGATTACACAGCATACGGGCTAGCAGTACCAGGCTGAGGAACAGCTTCTTCCTGTATGCTGTTCGACTAATGAACACAACATCACTAAATCTGACAATACACTGTGTGACTTATAATGCATTTTGCGCTTTAGTCTCAGCAGCCTCATGAACTAAAACTATTTGCTGCTCATCACAGGGTATACTGCAATAATATTTCTTTTCAATAGTTATTTTGTTACTTTATTCTGTTATTTGTGGTATTTTTATTAAGTTTTTATGGGGTTACTGTACTGTTTAATCACCAGGACCTGAGTACTGTATTTTGTTCCTACATATGGATGTTGGAATGACAATAGATTTTAACACACACCTTACAGTGCAACCTAGACACATCAGTGATATAACCTGTGGTCACCAGGTATTTTGAGTCTTTCAACATCATACACTCTCACCCAGGTGACCCAGCCAGGGGTGATCAGTCCCCGACTTGTGTCTAGGTAGCTTATATGGTCCACAGGTCACCCCTTTTGATCCACAGCCATCTAGATGCTTTCTCAGCGGCATCTGTGATGTTCCTGATGGCTCTCTTATTGTGCAGTTCCCTGATCCCCAGCTCCTTGAGGGCCCTGCAGAATGACTGGCCGGCAAATCCTCGGCAGCCAACCTTGATAGGGTAAAACCAAGTCTTCCATCCCCTGCTTCGGCATTGCCTACAAGCCCCTTATACTTGGCCCTCTTCCTCTCGAACACCTCTCCCATCTGGTCTTTCCAGGGCACAGCCTTGATAATTGTGACACAAGAACCATGTCAGGCCTGAGTGTGGTCACAGCAATGGTGCCTGGGAATTTCAGCTGTCTCCCCAGTTCGACCTTCAGCTGCCTTTCCCAGGCTGTTGCCAGAAGCTCCCCTGTTGGATATGTGTGCTGTTGCGGCTTCTCTCTGGGCTTAACAAAAGCAATAGAATGCTTTGCTGGTTGTTGCTGCCTACTAATAGAGATCCCTATACTGATGACCTCTGCGGTAACCCTCAGCACCTGGTCGTGGTGCCACCGATCATGCCCCTCTCCAAGGGCTTTTAGTCAACAACTTAAAATGCATTCCAGGGATCCTCTTTCCTGGCATGTAGGGGCTTGTGTCAGGCCCCAGAAGAAGAGACTGGTTGGACTGGGGAGGACATCATAGACTAACTGGATAAGCAATTTAATCCAGTGTAGCTCAACTTTCCACAACTCTGACCATGAGATCTTCCGGTCCATTACCTGCTTACTTCCGGTTACATCCCAACCATCCTGCAGGTGCGGGTTTCCGACACCCCGGCACGGATTTCTTCCTGGAACAGCCAACATCTTTCTTTCCCTGGGCCTTGTCATACTGAGGTCTTGGGATACTGCCAAGTTCTGCCCATCCTGGTGCAACTGCCCCCACCAGCACATTGTGCCACAGCAACACTTCAGCCTGGTCAACTGCCTCCTGACCCCTCCACTTAATACCCGTCCTCACCTCTATGCCGGCCGAAGAGACTTTGGTGTCACTAGATTCTCTGTGGAACAGCACCTCTCTTGCCTGGGTAACCATAAATTCTTCCAACAGGCTACTGAATGGGAGTCACAGCTTGTTCTTACTCCTGTATAAGGCAATGCTGCTGAGGATAAGAGGAAGGTGCAACCACTTTGATCCTTGATAGGGTACAATATTTGTTCACATCGAATGTTGGGCTAAATGGATGCATAATTTATTGGTACCTATACTTGTACATATAACATTAGATGGCCAGTTATAATTGATACATAACAAACAAGTGGATATTTCCTTTATAAATTCTATATGCACTGTATTCTGTAAGCCCTGTGCTCTAGCAGAGAATACTGTGAAATGAAATGACAAAAACAAAGACAAATTTCAGATGTGTGTTATTGGTGTGGTGGAATTGCTGGAGCCTTAGCAAGGCCACACAGATAAGGACTCAGGTGAAGAGTTTAGCATTGTTCTCAGTGTTAGATTCAATTCCAAAAATTTTTGAATTTCAATGTCTGAATGCTAGGTTAAGACAATGAATTGCAGCTTTGAATCACTTAAGGCTGAATGTGTACAATTCTGCAGCATCTCCCTCAGGAGACCAGTTTAGAACCAGCAAGAATTACCAAAAGTCCACCGTGGCTCTGTTTCCAGAGGGATGTTCTCTAATTGTTCTGTCCACAACTACAGGGTACTGAGAGTTAAATGAGAAATGCAATCTTATTTTCATTTATTTATTTAAAGCTATGGAGAGATGCACATTAACCTGGAATTAACAAGCCCTTAAAAAGCAACAACAAGCACTACTGAGATTAGCCAATCCTGCTTACCAGTTTTCAAAATTAATTTTGGCAAAAATTTCTTGTCACATCTGCCAAGTAGAACCTTTAAAGGGCGAAGAACAACATATTCTAAAGCTGTAAATCATGTGCGTGTGAAATCACTCCTCCCAGCACTAATATTGCACGACATTATGGTATCACTGTCAATGAGAGCTGGACATACCAGTTTATTGAGTGAAATAGCCCAATGGTACCTGGTTCACAAGGCTTTGTGCAAGTATTGCAGTTGGCAACAAACAAAAACAGGAATAATCACTGGCAGCATAAAACAGGTAATATCACACACGCTCACACACACTATACGAAGAACTGAACCTGTCAGAAAACACGGACCCTGCAGAGAGCACAATGTGACTGTGCACTCACATCATGGCATACAGTCTAGTATCAAATATCAAGTATCACAATCCCTGTTTTAAAAAGGCAAACGGGGTCCAGGGATGGACCCGGATCCCAGAGAGAGGTCCAGATGCAAAGCACTGAAGGATCATGGGAAGGTCCAGCGCAGATGAAGCAGTCACAATAACATCACCATAAGATAGGCTGGGACATTATTTCAAGAGATGACATGAAGTAGGCCAAGGAGACACCTGACCATGCTTAGGGGAGCAGAAGGATGGATGTGACATCACTCCTGTATCCAGAGCAGACCCAGCACTCTCAGCTAGGTTTCTCGAAGGTACACAGCCCATAACCTCATAGAACAAACACACGTTTTTGCTATGATCTTTCACTTCCCCATTGATTATGGCCTGTCATTTCCAACATCTCCTGGTTCAGAAGGTATGGACAGATTCTTTGATCAGAATCCTTGTCCTCATTCAGCAATACCACCTCAGCCTAGAGTTCAGATGGTGATCTAACCTGTCCTTCGGTAAATTTCACACTTAGCTCAGAAAATGCATGGACTGTCTGAGGTGATGTAATGTTGAATTACCCAGTGATTCGATTTGGACTCAGTTATCAAGCTCACAAAAGAAAACAAGCAATACTCAGTTACACCTGTATCTTTGAAGTTTGCATATATGAGCAGTGATGCCACGCTCCCAGCTGCTCATGGACCCCAGTTCTCCTCTGGCCAGGTGGGCAAGTGCCAGGCTTGTTGGATTATTGCTGTCAAGATGGGGCCCGAAAGCCTTGGAGGTCCAACTCTGAGACGCCATTCTTGTCAGTGGATATAGCTCAAAGCTAATGTGAGGCGTCCCTTAATCAGAACAAGGTCTGATATACGTACAAACAAAGGGCTTTAAAGAACCAAAAATCTAATTGCGGGTACTGTTAAAATTCAGTTTTATCCCCCACTTACATGCCACTTCTGCATGAATACCACTGAGTCTTTGTTTTAACAATATTGGCTGTCCATTACAATAGTAATCCTGAGTAGAATCCCTCAGTGGAAAGGAGCATGCAGAGTCCACCTGTGGGAGAGGCAGAGAGAGGTGATAGCAAACACGAGCTTTAGCTAAATATACAACAAATGTCACAAATCCACAAAACACAAACGTTTTACCAGGCTATGAACACTGGAGCACTGAAAAGCACAAAAACACACTTTCAGAGGTAAGAGTGGATTCTGGGTTCTGCTTCACCTTAGCTTACATGTGAAGGAACGGTAACAAACAAAAAGCAGTCCTCAGACCCTGACTTTGCTTTCAAACAGAAAGATGAACCTGCTCTTCAGAGGAGGACACCTGCTCCTACAACCACCCACTGCTGAAACAGAGCACTGACAGCCAATAGGGGTGAACTTCAGGGAATGCCAGGCTAAGCCAGCTCTCAAGGAAACTTATAAGACAAAGTAGAGTTCAGTAAAAAGTTCAAAAAACACTTGTACACATAACAGGTAGTCTTCATATCCTTTTGAGACAAGAGTAGCCAAATTCTGACAATTTAAATCAGCCCAGTCAGATCAACCAAGAATACAAATGTGCTATAAAATTGCTTCTCTCAAGACAAACACTTCCCCAAGAAGATGCATCTAACTGCAGAACAAAGCCACACCCACAGTGTGTGTCTCAGAACTACAATTAACAGAACGACCAGAAACAAATGCAAGTAATATTGAGGAAAAAACATTAGAAAATATTTTTGCTATTAGGTCCTAAACCGATATATTCAGTTAACAGAATAATAAGACTTTCAAAGACCAAATACATCCTTGGAAAAATGACAGTTTAAATTTGATGAGAAATACTTTGAAAGGTAGGCCCCAAAAATGAAAAGGCAATGTAATGAGAGGGACACAACTGGAAAGTGGAATTTCAAAACATTTAGCCTACAGATTTTAAATTTTGAGGAGTCTTTACCCTCACAAGTGATCATAAACTCACCATTACTCTGACAGAAGACACGAAAACTACATAACTGGCAGCAAACAAAGCCGTAGGAAATCAATCTCATGAAAAATCCGCTAACTGATTTTACTACTTCCATCCATTCTCCAAACTGCTTAACCCTATACAGGGTCACAGTGGGGGCCTGGAGCCCATCCCAGGCAGCCACAGTGTACAAAGGCAGGGGACACCCTGGACAGGATACCAACCCATGGCAGGGCACAGTCATGCATACACTCACGCAATCACAAACTATGGACAATTTAGCCACGCCAATTAGCCGACAATGCATGTCTTTAGACTGTGGGAGGAAACCAGAGCACCTGCAGGAAACCTGCAGCATGTTTGGAGTTGGACCTGAAGCATGGGGAGTGCATGCAAACTCCAAACACACAGAGCCAGGATTCAAACCCCCAACCCTGGAGGTGTGAGGCAACAGCGCTAACCAATCAGCCACCCCACTCCCTGATTCTACTACTTATTTCATAAAACATTTGTCACTAAATAAGTTGAAATATTGTGTGGATTTTTAATTCTGAAACCTAATGCAAATCTTTTAGCAGTCAAATACCTCCTACTAGGGTTGTCACGATACCGAAATTTCAAACTTTCATACGATATTAAGTATTGAAATCCGATACCATTTTCAATACCCAAAAACATATAATGTAACTCAAAAAACGTTTTCAAATAAACTGCAATTCTGTTTTCCGTAAATCCTTTACAATGATGAAGAGAAATAGAAATTTTAGTCATTAAATGCAAATACTTCAAGTTGTGCAATCTTAAAGGACTTCAGTGTGCAATTATTATGAAAAACATAATTCTGATTTCATTGTATCTTTTCAAAATAAAATGGATCATTTAAAATAAATTAAATATTTTTAAATTTCATTTTGCATAAAATTGCCATCCATAAATACATGGCCACTGTCAACATTAATGTAAAGGCTTTTGGTTGTTGGCCAAATTCATTTTAAGCTCACTAATCCATTTAAATTTCTTTGAAAAATGCCCAAGATCCTTTGTGAATGTATGGTGACTTCCTGACTGACCACTCGTGCATGTTAATTAGCTGCCAAAGCCTACAGAGCCTTGACTGTGCCCCTGAGCTTCAGGTGGGCATCCTTTATGATTTTTCTTGCATCTCTGTGGAGTCATTTGAAGGACACCCTCCTGAAGGTAGCCCTACATGTCCTTTTAATCGGCCTCTGTATACTAATATGTACTTCACACTGTCTCAGAGAAGTCCTGAGACCTCTAAGGTACGACATGCTGAGTTTCTCTAACTCCAGCTTCTTACCTGGTGCACGCCTCTACTCAATCATCCAGTGCAAGACACAGCGAAATCCTGACAACTGTCCTCCTGGTGGTGGGGGGGGGGGGGGGGGGGGAACACCCCACAAACTACACGTTAATACTGCCGCGCCGCCAAGTCCAAAAAAAGACAAAACCAATAACGGCAAAAAGTCATACCCCCACTTTATTACTTT
>JAACJT020003107.1:0-10528 GCA_009936485.2 Gymnarchus niloticus | reverse complement strand
TTCACTCTTACTGGTACCTGTCTGTCACAAATCACTCCTGACACTCTTCTCCACCCACTCCACCCTGCCTGCACTCACTTCTTCACCTCTTTTCCACACTCCCCGTTACTCTGATCTGTTGACCCCAAGTATTTAAACTCATCCACCTTTGCCAGCTGTACTCTCTGCATCCTCACCATTCTGCTTTCCTCCCTCTCATTCACACACATGGATTCTGTCTTAGTCCTACTGACCTTCATTCCTCTCCTCTCTAGAGCACAATTATATATAATTATGTACACCTTACTGGTCTTAGAGGGGGAAAAAAAGTCAAAGCATTATATGCAGCTTTCAATGGGCCAGCTAGACAGCAACATCAGAGTATTGCTGCTGCAGAAAAGCGCCACCAAATCCTGCTCGTAAAAGCTATGCTGCACTTATCTTCTCCACCAGCAGATGTCAGTAAAAGCTTTTCAAACGGGCTGAAACACTGACATCGTCGTACGCATTCTGTTGGCGTTCTCTAACATTCTCTAAAGTTCTCTAACGTTCACCAGAGCGTTGCATTTTTTTTTCTCCCTACTTCACGGAAGGTTGTGTTTAGTGCTCATATCTGCCTCTTTATGGATGATAAACTGGACTATTGTGGGGCAGTGGAGTCGTTAAAGACACCCTTATTTATTTGTCAGTTGACGGTTGTGTCCGTCCACTGCTGCGTCAAACCGGCCTGAGCGCAGCGGGGCACGTTTTGAACCCGGTGCTTATGCTCTTTAACCAAAACGAGCTGGTGAAACACCACCCATGCCGATTAGCTCCACCTCAGTGCCACGTATAGTGCTTAAGTGGTACCAGAGCTGTCTCCAGGGCAGGGATGCCCATTAGATTATATGCTGGAGGGCAGTAAACTGGCCAATGTGCCTGTTGAGAGTTCACTTAGGACTCATAACATTATACTTGTGTGAGCAAAATTATGTGGTCGTAGACTGCCTTTCAGAATGCACAGTTACAGATCAGGTGATTAAGTCTTTCAGAATGTACAGTTATAAATCGGTGCTTAAGAATTTTGATCTCACGATCATGTTTTTTTAAATAAAACTTGCATTGTTTATAAATGCAATGACAGGGGAGTGTGCCAGGCGATGACAGGTCCGTAACGTTCTCGAGGTGTCCTGGAATTCAGACAGAATGTTGTGTTCTCTTGCCCCAATGTCAGTTAATCTCAGACTATAGGAGTCTTAGATAGCCTTTAAGAGAACCTTGGATAGCCTTTGATAGAGTGTTTAGAGCCTTTTAGAGAGCATAGTTAGAGGGCCCTACTGTAGTGTTCAGTGTTTGTTTGGAACGTTGTGTAAATTGCTTAGCTTGAACCTGAATAAAGATCAACCAGGATCCTAACCGTGGTGTTCTGGATGACCCACCCAAGGTACATACAGCTGAAATACACAAACCAGCTCCGGGAGAGTGTTCCCAACAGTGATCTCCACTGTATTTATGGTCCTTCGAGTTATCACTTGAGGATCAGTGTGCTGGGTGATGACAGGTGCTCAATGTCATTATTGCCACTCACCTCGCCCCATGGGAGCATTTTCATGTGGATTCTGGCCTGGTTGCTCTTCCATTCCCAGCACATCTCAGCTGCACAAGTGCTGCTGTGAGTGGGCCTCCTCTGGAAGAGCATCCTGCAGAGGTGTCAGCACTCACCGGTCTCCCGCTCTCCATCCTGTAGGCTAAGAGAACGACACTCTCACTCTGCTGTGATCCATCTACATAAATGACCTTGATGGCGACCATTGTGCATAACAGCAAAGCAGTTAGGGGAAGAAGAAGAAAAAAAAAAAAAACACATTACAAACTAATCTGGCATTTGACCCTCTGCCAGCTAAAGAATGACCCACATCATCTGGGTGTTGTCAATCACCCAGAGGAGACACAAACCCACCTGGGTGATGCAGCAATTTCTGAAAGGTGGACATTCATGTGAGATTTAGTAAAGGCTCAAGCAGACAGCACACGAAGTAAAAGACTGGGGTAGGTCCTCAGTGGGATGCCAGGAGTAATGAGAATTTCCAGAGAGCTTCTGAAGCATTTTGTGTTCGCTGCCTTGAATGTGGTCAGAGGGGCAATTCCTACAGCTCGATACTGTGCAAGGTGAGCAATCATACCTCAGCCCCTAGAGTCCCACCGAAAAAAACGTCAGAATTGGATGTTTTTAATTAAAAAGCAGTCCATTCTGTCCTCAGCTGACCTGGCACCGAAGGAGCTCAGGACGCGGCCGCCATCCCGTTATTCATTCTGACCTGCTGATACAGAACGACAGCAAAACGCAAGACGTCTGTTGTGCGAGACAGTTCTTTTCTCGTGACAGAAATGATCTTGACAGCAGGCGGACGGTGCACCCTGTCTCCTGGGTAATCGTGAGCATCAGTTGTAATAGTCTGGCCTGAGAGAAGAGGCAAAAATATCTGACTTAGGAGTCACGTTGCACTGCTTTCTGTTAAGGCTTAGCTGTGCATCTTTTCACTGACAACATATATTTTTCTCTGTTGTGCCATTACCAGCCCTGTTGATATCAATACTGAACAATGAGCTAAGGCAGGCGGGGATGGGACACTCCTGGTCGCTAGCTGTCAGCAGGGGATCCCTTAAATAAGCCATTCACGCCAAACTGCAACGCCATGGAAGACGGCGTATCGGAAATCCGAGTGTGGCTCTGCGTCTTTAGCAAGCGCTTGGCAAACTATTACTGCAGCCTGCTGCCCAACAAGAAAGCTGTCAGTTACAAATGGACTTTGGAACAAACCAAAGTCACAGTTACAGCACAATGCCAACAGTGCTGACCAGGTTCACCGACTGCCGTGGGGATAGGGTAAGTGTGACAACAGCTATGACCAAACCTGTGTATGGTGGGTGGTGCTGACTATCATGGGCTTGTCGTTAAATGTCATCCTTTCATAGCGTCTTTAGAGTGCATTAACACTTGTCACTCAGCAAGTATAACTAATGATTTAAGTAATGACCAACGCTTTCAATGTGGTTACATCGGTGATTTGATACATGAACAAAAATTGTTCTTCAAAAGAAAAATTTTACCAGCTGCTAATTCCAGTCTAGTGGTTTTGTGTTGTTTGGTCTTGAGTTCCCTTTGTCACCATGTACCTTCCCATATCATACCATAAAAGTTATACATTCATTACATGCGACTAACAAGGTTGTCAAAACGATTCTCGTAGGAAAGATGCCAAAAGTCGAATATTTATCCAGTATGTACTATGGCTAAAACATTACCACCCACATATATAATTAGGTGATAATGATGTAAGAATGACAAGGCTTTTTCATCATGGTGGCTTTGTGACACATGCACAGTAACTAGGCTTCCAGCGTCCCTTTCATAAAGTGCTGCATGACTAGTGTATGAAATTTATGAAGCTGCTCTGGCAAGCAATGAACCTGAGGTAGCATGTAGCAGTTGAGAGATCTTTCTGGTTAACGCAGTGGACTTAACTGGGATTTCACTCAGACGAGTGACGTTTCAAAAATACACATAAAAACGAATTGTATGACACCCTTTCCCGGCCCTACTGATCATGATTCTCATGGCAGTTGAGGCGGAAAGCAGTTGAAAGTCACTTGTCAACATGGAACTAACTTGTGTAAGAAATTAAGCTCAATCAACAAATAAACCAGTCGATAAACAAGCAAAGTGCATCTACAAATACAGAGCCACCGAATTACAACAAAGGGTTACAGATTCGTGTTCAAGCTTTCATTTCTTTCTGCTGTAAAGGAGGTGGTGGAGAACAGGTTAACAGTTTCAGTTCGTTATCTGTCCTCATATACAGCATGGCCTTGCCGTCATGCATCTGGAAAATCAAGGTCGCCCTTCTTGCCTGCGATTAGCCAGATGAAAGCAAAGGACAGCCCAATAATACAGCAAGGGTTGTGGTACCTAAAGGTGAGGAGAGGCTGCCGAAACCATCGGCAGGAGAACGTTTCGCGTTTCCCACGCCTTCTGCACTGGAAAAGTCTAAACACGCATCCTTGATGTGGGAAAAACGCCTTCGCTGAGCGCCTTCGAGCTCATACAGAAGTTCAAAACGTTAAGTTCTCCAGCTGATGAGAAATCGTATTTCAGTTTTACCGACAGTGATCACCATGATGTAAATGATAAATATAAAAAGATTACAACTCTCACAACGCTGGTTCTTGGCAAAACACATATTTACTTAGCAGACAGACTTCAGCGTGTTGTCTCTGTTAATGCATCTTCTACCTGGAGCTTCATCGGGCCTGCTTGGCACCAGTGCGTCACTGATATGGGTATCGATCAGAGCTGTGTCATGATTACTGTGTGCACCGAGACGTTTCCACCCATGTGAAAGACGCCGGACCGTGCCCATCTTGGGGGTTTGCTGGGTGCAGAATCACACTCATCGTTGTTGAGATGCAGAGTTTATGAGCCCAACATTAATCATACAAGGCAGTTCTTTCCTTCATTTCAGGGAATGGTTTTGTGAAAATTGTACAGACAGGTTTCTATAGTATACAAGTCAATATCATACAGTGATTTCACAGATCTACATTACAGTCTATTGAAATTTGTTATATTTAAATTTTGGTTTCTGTCCGACCAATATAAAACTAGTTAACCAAAATATTCTGTAATGTACAACAGATAATTCTGACAGTATACAGTGACGTACAAATTCTTACACATATGAATTCACGCACATTTAAAAGTTTATTAAAACAGCTTTAAATGCATCTGAATACTTAGCTAGCTTAATATATGGAATGTAGCATTAATGTCCTGCACAGTGATAAGACAGTCACTAAATAACTGCACGCATCATTTTATGTCTCTCCTTTCCCTAAGCACCGCGGCTTCGCTCTTATTCAGAATCATTAATACGATAACGTATGTCTGAATGCACTGGGAATGTAATGATGCTTTATTACGGGGGACAGTGTCTTTTGTTAACTCAAGTAGTTCGTCATTACTTTATGTTGTCCTTTTAATCTGTCAACAAACTCCGTTACCGGAAAGATAAATGACCTCGATGGATAATGGTAAGAATCTCTCCTGTGTTTTACTATTCCATGAGAAACTGTTTGTCGATAGAAGCCACCAGCTGGCGCCCAGAGATGGTGGCAGCTTGGAATGTGATGCTTGGATCAAAAAGTCCAGGTCCTGCGGCTGTCTCAATGCCAATCAGGTCCAACGTTACGTTGCGGTGGTCTCGAGGCCCCCCCCCAAATCAGGTCCAACGTTACGCTGCGGTGGTCTCGAGGCCTCCCCCATCAGTACTGACAGGCAGGTCATTACATTTATCCCTCAGAGCAGCTATAGTCAGGTTCACTAAAGTCCACAGCAGCACAGATTTATCTCCAAACACTATCCATGGGCGCGGTGACATCCATGTGTGTTAGACGTGTGCCAAGAAGTGACATGACCAGGATGAACATGAACAAGCAGTCAGAGTCCACAGAAATGCTCATTCTCCTATATAAAGCCTCATTAGCTCATCATGGTTTTCAAAAACAAGACAAAAAAAGTTAGTGAAAAACTGCTGTCAGCCCACAGAGATGAATGCAAGTCTTATCTGCTGCTGTTGTCATCTTAACTGCTACCTTGACAGCTCCATTAAATCACAGTTTCAGAATGTATATACCTCCACATAAAGTTATACAGCAGCAATAAATAGCATGTGAAAGTTGCCCCAGTGGTTTCGTTTAGAGGACCAGAGAGATATTTAATAAAAATAAGCTATATATCATTTTAAAATATAAGGCTTATAGGGTATTAAAAGTGATAAACAATTTGGTCTCCCTCATTGCACTTTGACATGTGATTCTGTAATGATCTCTTCTGATTATTACGTATTGACTGAGTAGGCGCTGACTAAAGAGGTCAGCGAAGGGGCAAATATACAATGAGAGCACAGGGCAGGAATGCTGTCACTCAAAGGAGAGCAGGTCTGGGTGCGGCTCCTCGTGTTCTACGCTGGCCGATCTGGGCGCGTTCTCTGGGTCGCCGTCGGCAAGGCTGATGCGGAGGCCGGCTTTTCCCGGGCAGGGGGTGGACGCCATCCTGGTTTCTGGGTCTTCGGCTTTCTGCAGCGTTTCCAGGTTGTCCTTATGGATGAGGTCAGGCACAGAGAGCAGAAGATGGGACTGATCATCGGTGCCGTCCTCCACCAGTCCATCTAGCTCTGTGCCAATGGAACGGGGAGCTCTCGTCTCATCTGCCCGTATCCCAAAATCCAGCGCTTCACTCGGCGCAGGATCCCTCGCTGGCTCCATTTTGCCCCCTTCTGGCTGCTCCTTGGACACGGCGGTTTCCTCAGGCGGTGACGTGCAAGAGTTGGAGACGTCTGGGGCAGCCACCACAGGGTCCGGGGAGATCATCATGTCCCGGGTGGTCTTCAGGGCACGTGGAAGACGCTTTTTAATGTTGGGAGGGGGCGGCTCCAGACGGGGGAAGGAATCCTGACTGACGCGACTTAGAACCAATAGAGAGGGGGAGGTTAAAATGCGATAATCTCTTTTCTGTGTCATAACTATTTCAAAATAATATTTTTAAAACCTGCAAACTAACAAGAATGGACAAGTTTATCAACACAATATTTATGCACCAGGAAATGTACAAGAAATATATTGTAATATGCCAGAACAAAGCTATACGTACAGAATAACTGCAGAAGTGATAGTCTTAGCTCGCTGCTGGCTCCTTCTCCCCTTATTTAATAATAACAGAGGGAACTTTTCACTGGCTGAGCTTATAGTAAGGAATAAAAATAATTCTGGTGTAGTTATTTATGCCGCAAGGCTGCGTAACAGACATGAAGGACTGCTGTGCAATTTACTAAAAAATAACCAAAAAAGCCAGGAAAGCGATGAAAGGACCTGGAGGTCTCTGCCCTTTAAGTAATAATGTACTATCAAATGTATATTTAACCAGGGGGGAGGTTCAGAAACACCCCTCCGCTGAACTTATCAGACACGTGAGCCTGCTATGCGACCCCGCTTCCACACCAGTCACCCCTGTCGAACGTCATTTTGAAAGCGAGCTATCAAAAATAACGCCCAAGGACGAGAGCAACAAAAAAGCACCTGCCATTGTTTTCATGCTGCACGCGGCCTTATGTCCATATCCGCTATAAAGGCTGCCGTGTTTCTGCACATGCCGACAGAAAAAAAAAAAAAAAGCGCCTCGAAGGATGAATCAGAGAGTGAAACTTGTCGGAGTGAACGCTGTACGATCCCCCGTAAAACGGGACTAATGCATTCTCTCCACTTGAGGCGTGTAACATCCATACGGCGTCTTCACGGCCTTCGCATCCGCACAGAAGCCAAACCGCAAAACGAAGATCGCTCAACTCCGGAGACGAGGGGCCCTACTGAAGATCTGCTTCAAAAAAGGTAGTTAACACCCAATTTGCCCCAGTAATGTGTCTGACTATATGCTAGGAAAAGTGGCCTCTTAAAAGTGTTAACAGCTTGTTTCCCCGCAGAGATAAATAAAGTTCCTTCTGCCCGACGTTACCTGCTAGGTGCGATGCCCAGGATGCTGTTGTCCATCGAGGGCCACACTGCACCTACGTTCCTGTTGACCTCTGTCACTCCGATGTCCCCAAGGCTGCTGGGATCTTTTCGGCGAAGCAGGTCATTCACCTTGGCCCCGACAGCCTTGCCCAGATTGAGCGCGTTCTTTAGGTGCTGGCTGCCAGATGGCCGTGCCGTGTCGGCGGTACTCGCCGGGCGCTGGTTCAAAGACGTCACGGACTTGGAGTTCGGCGACCCTGGCTGCCGGGCAGCGTTGGAATTCTCAAACATGCTGTGGTCAACTGCAAACATCGAGGACACGCATCGGTGAGCGTGCATCCCCTGCCATGTCGTCGGGATGGGGATACGACCGTACAGTAATGTCGGGAAATGCACACATTAAACATTCACAGGATTCACGGGAATGTCTGACAACGTAAGCCAGCAGCAAACAATGTAACAAGCATTAAACGGACATCTGATAAACATCACTGTAATGAATGCAAGCAAACAGCTAATCCTGTGATTAAATGCATAGAGAAGCCTTACCTTGTGGAGACCAACGTTTCTCGGAAAGCATTTAGACAAGACACAGAAAAGCATGTTTAAGTGTAAATGAGATATTAAAAACAGAGCTACCACTGGATACAGGCTCAGAAAGCATCCGCTGAGGTGAACATACACTCTGCCCAATTAAAACACTGGAGAACACTTTCAAAGGGTTAATCTCAAAACACGAATACATCATTGAGTTCCTTATGAAATTACAAACCCAATATGAATGTTACTTGCACTGCACTGAAAATAATTTTATACAGTAATTTCACATATTTGCAACTGATCACAGATACAAAAATATTTTCATATATTTAAGCTTTTTTTTTATTTTCATGGTTACATACATTTCCCCCCCACACAGTGCAGGCAAAGAAAAAAATATTTGCTCAATGTGATATTTTCCCCTTAATCATCTCCATGAACAACCATTTTCTTTATGAACGAAAGTTATAGTTATAAACAGACACCAAAACACTCCTTCATAAACGTGAACTCATCAGTTTGTCAACTCAGTACAAACGAGTCGTACTTGGGTTGTTACCGAAACTGACAAACTTGTACTTAGCTAGCAATGAGCTGATGCGGGCTCTTAAGAACATTACGAAACACATTCACTTACAAGTGATATATTAAACAAAACCTCGTTAGACAAAAACAAAACATTTTAGTCCAGAAAATCCTTCAAGGTAAAAGCAGTTTAATTCGAAATGGGACAGACACAGAGGCATAATAATAATAATAATAATAATAATAATAATAATAATAATAATCCAATCTCAGTTTTAATGTGGCCATGCACACAGCTTCAAAAGACCGGGCAGAATAAAGGCTTTCAGTAACAGACATTTTGTTACCCAGCAATGGTGGTGAAAAGGTGATGGAGAAATGAATAGATGCTAAGCCATGAACACGGCTTTCATAAAGCACAGTGCTCTACGTGTTACTTATTCTTAGAAACAGGTATTTATGTTTACCAGTAACACAAATTCAAGTGGGCTGAAAATAACTGAGATGGCTGACAACTCATAAATCAACTGGCATGTCCCAAGGCCGATGGACAGTGACCGTCCAATCTATCGGGCATCGTGATAATTAAAACCAAACTTCTGTTTCTTTAATGTCACACATCTGGCATGCGTTTAGGATTTACAGAATCATCTTACAGCTTGTGCCCATGCTTAACGCTCTGAGAAATAATAATGTGGCATTACGTATGCGATGCTTTCACGCCTGTTTCTTGGCATCGCCGTCTCCCACTTCCTTGATGATAAAACTGGGTCATAGACGGCGCTGAGCGCTGCCACATGGGTCTGGGTAGGGAGATAGCTGAAGATGCTGACCGACAGCTCGACATCTACACGCACAGAGGCAGGATAACTAAACCCATTAACACGGACTCGCAGATTTCCGAGCCGGAAAAGTTTGCGCCCTGCAGATTGTGCCGAGGGCTCAGATGGACTCTGCAGCAGCCCTCTGTGGGAACACTGGGTACATTTTGAAAATACATTCCAGGCACCGCTATCCCTTCTGACTCCCTAGGCTCTTTCAGCTATGAGTGAGAAAAGGGCACAAGACGTTGTGCTGTTATCCAGACTGATTTACATATTTTGACCGTTCGTGTCAGTCAACTGCTATGGTAGCTGCAGTTTAACATCTGTTAGAGGGGTCGTTTTTTTCCACAGCTGGTTAACGTGTGCGTGTCAGAACTGAACTGGAAAAGTGAAAATGGCAAGAAAAAAAAAAAAAAGAGACACGTTAAATGCAATGCAAGTGACATCATAATGAGTAATCATGCTTGCACTCTCAGAAACCGTACAATTTGTGGTAAACGACAGAACAGTTCCCTTCATGCAAAGGTTTATGAAATACAGACGTTAAAATGCATAAATACACGAACACTTTGGCGGATACAACCCTTCGAGGGGACTGAGACACTAAATGGTAGTTCAAATGGAGACTTCTTAAAATAAATTAGCCTGATCTTGAGAAACGGTATATTGGCCGTATTTGAGAACGTTAACAACACTATATAAACTCACATTAACGATCAGTGAATGTACGCCATTCATCTATTATCCAGGCTAAGGTCATGAAGAAATCCCTTTTAAAATCCAGAGAAAGCACACAACCAAATGACGAGTGAAAAAGGCCGACACCATATACCCGTGTGAATGTCATGTCCATTATGCTGCTAGCGTTCGCCTGAGAAATGGGATCACTCACATAGCTTAAAGAAAACACACACACACACACACACACACACACACAGTGAAACAACATCTGGAGGCCATCTGAGGGCGTCCATCTTAAAGTGCATCTTCTATTCTATAAGGCATTTTTATGATTTCAGACAATGTGGGGGGGGGGGGGGGTTTCACCCCCCCCAAATGCCTTTGGGGATAGCCTTAAAAAAAAAAAGGAAAATTACCACTCACCCTCCCCACAA
>JAACJT020003106.1:0-10529 GCA_009936485.2 Gymnarchus niloticus | reverse complement strand
ATCAACATATTAGCAGTTCACTGGTAATGAACAACCTGTCCCTGTGTCTCACTCCCCCCCGTTCTGCCTCTCTCTCCCCCCCCTTCTGCCGCCCCTCCCGCCCCCCCCCCCCCCCCCCCCCCCAGCATCAACCAGCCTGAGGCAGCTTCCCAAAGGATTCAAAACTTCAAAGTTTCGACCAGGAAATTCCCCCGTCGTGCGCTCAAATGTAACAAAGAGGCGATCAGACACTGGTGTGTTTCTGCTGAAACAGGAAGGCGCCTCCATTTGTGAAGCCTCCCTCGCACCCTCAGGACATCCTCATTCCAGGCTACGCAAGAGCACAACCCCAGCCGGTCTTATACCTGTGTACCCGTGTTACGTGTCATCATCTGTTACCTGTTCTGTGTCGTGTCCTGTGGTTGTGAATTCGTGCAAACGTCACATGTACCAGACTGGGGTGCTGAGCGAAGCGATTGTGGGCTGTAACTCTGTACTGACCAGAAGGCCCCGTTTTCCATTAGCTGTTTCGATGTGCAGTCCGCCATACCTTAGAGAAACACGACTAACCACCTGTTTTTGCTGATTGACCCCAGAAATGTCCATGCTGGGCAGAGCAGTGAAAGACGTCAATGTTGGTAAGGAAAAGATGACTGTGATCAAAGCCCACCTTGAGCATTTCACTGGTAGGAGTGCCTCTTTATGAGTATGTGGTTGATATTAGATTGGGAGCAATTAAGCTTGATCTCTACAGATGCCCCAAGCAGCTCCTCCACAAGAGGGCGCCAATAAATGTGATCGGTTCTAGAATTGGAACGATCGTTACGAAGAATGAAGACGTGATCTGAGGACGTTTTTCAGTTTGATCCCTGACTCATGTTCCTTAAACACTGATAATCTAAGTATTTGCTTTTTTCTAAAGTGAGCCATAGACAAAGCATTTGGTCTGAGTTGCTTGGCACGAACGTGAATTTTAGTTTGATTCCAGGGTCCTGCAGAAACATCTCTGCCGATCTTCAAACAGGACAAGGCTGCCAAGCAGCCCCTCCTGCAGCATACGTTTGATCAGGGTTTGGTCAGTCAGTGACTGGAATGGGTTTACTTTTCGGTTTTTATGTCTTTTTAAACAGTGCTAACATTTTGTCATTGTGTAAAACATCTTTGTGTTAGTGACACACTTGGCCTCGTTGAGCTGGACGACACGAGTCCATAGTGGTGTGACGATGGTTGACGTGGCAGCGAAGGGCTTCGGGGCCCCTGGTGGGTGAGAACGTCTCTGAACTTTCAGTCAATGCTGGAGACAGCATTGGGCTTTTGAAGCCTCATTTAGCACCAGCATCGATTGGTAGTTTGGGATACTTCCACCCACCGTATGTTTTGAAGCCTCATTTGTCCCATCACCGGCAGAGATCATCAATCTTGTTGCATGCTAGCTGTCATACTCCCTTCGCCTCGGTGGCAGCATCATTTGTGTCTGCATGGACGGGTCCACCCCACTTAGCCAAGTCTTAACTGTGTGGTCCCATCTGACCAAATCCCGTCAAACGCTGGTATCCGTGGCTAAATCAAGTTGTGCTTCAGACGTGCATCTCACAGCACCTCATGCTGGCGAACGTTCATCATGAACATCCGTATCCTTGACCACGTTCAGGAGTCAGGAGTCACGTGTGAGTTCCACCGTTTATAAAAGTGTTGTCATTTTGACTGACTGAGAGACAGTTAACCCTTCGTGACCCGATTTCATACACAGTTTGTTCTTCCGTCTAAAGTGTCGTCGGTTTACCAAGGACACATCCTGAAGTCTTAATAGAAGGTAAACGTGGCAGGGCCAGACGGACGCTATGCCTGTTCATTTCACACGGAGTATTTACAGCATTCCGGGAGCAACGATGTCAACGCTGCCGGCTACGCTGAGCGGTGAGTCATGGAAGGAAGGGAAAAACAAGCAGAAATGGAGTCCAAGACGACTGCACACTGTGTGTGACAATGTGATTTTCAACTCTCTTTGTTCTATATTATGGACAGATCATTGCACTGTTATGCTAATTTATACTGCTGTTTGACGTCTTTCCCAAAGATTACCATTGGCTATGAAAGAGCACATTTCCTCCCCATTCCAAATGGTGAAATTTTGTACTGGTTTGGATTTACTCTGCCAGGCGCGTACTTTTCATAAACCAGCAAATCTAAATGTGCTCGCTGACATCTTCTCTAGTTCTTTATTGTATAATTCTCAATCAAGACAAAAATAAAGTTAGCCAAAAAAAAAAAAAATTTGTGTAGCGATTATCCAAGTAAATCTCACGTATTTCTTTATAAGAAACACAGTCATTCTAATTCACCATATCGGTCACAAATACAAAGCAAGCTTTTGGTTCATAATAAGTAATCATCCAGCTCATCCAGCAATTTTTTTTCCAACCGCTTTTCCTTGGGAGGGTCATGGGGGACCCAGAGCCTATCTTAGGCAGTCTAGACTGTCTGAGAACACGTACATTCTGGGTAATTTAGAGATGTTAGTAAGCCTAACCGCATGTCTTTGAACTGTAGAAGGAACCCAGCACGATATGGGGAGAAGATACAAACCTCACTCACAGCCGCAGAGCAGAGGTGGGAGTCAAGCCTCCAACCCTGCAGGCGTGAGATTTCGATGTTACCTAATTGGTGTCCTGTTGTTAAACCAGGTACTTGAAAGTTGAGGTTGGGGCTATGAGGCATTGAGGCCTACCCATCCCTCTGTGATCTGTTTGGTGCTGTGGTCATTGTCAGAAGTAACTCGAGTGGCTTTCTGGGTAATGTAGTTCTCCTTTATATATGAACCAGCAGAAAGCCCCGCTGGTCTTTAACTGAAAAGCTGTTTATTACTTGCCTGCATTTTTAAGCTACCCTACATAGAAATGTTGATCATGCGAGGCCAGTATCGTGTGGGGAACTTCAACGATTCCTGTGTCTAAAGGTCTGTTGCTGCCCTTAATCTGTTTTTGCAAAGGGCCAACCAGTCAATGAATCCTCTCAGAACCAGTATCGACTGGCCGATGGAAGGAAACCGTGAGAAGGTGTGGCTTCCTGCGTGCCGTCCTTTAAATTCCTCCCCGCCGAACGAGCTGAAAGCAGGCTTGTGATGAAAAAGCTTCTCACACAGTCTGCGTCCACCACACCACACCTGGCTGAGGTTTCCCACAGTCACCAGTCTTACACAGAGGTTGTTCCTTTGAAAGCTCATGTTATATTGTTAAAAATAGGGAGGATCCGTATTTAACATTATTTCTTGGAATGCATTTTTGAAGCACAGAATTCTCATCATGCCGGACTCGTTTGTAATTGTTTTTTTTTCTCTCTGTGTTCCTGTTCAGTTCCTCTGGGTGTTCTGCATTCCTTCCCTCAGACACACAGTTAACTAGCGTCTCTAAACTGCCTATAGTGTGTCCTGTCCGTCTGTTTTCCCTCTGACAGTCTGGCATGCCATCTGTGATGTCTGCACATCCTGGGAACGGTTCCAAACACACCGTGACCCAGAATAAGGGATTATGGGAAATGGATGGGTTAGGATCGGGCTTTTATATTTTCTGTATATTGCTCCTTTTATGAAGGCAAAAGATTGCAAATTTCACAAGAGATTGAACTGTTGAGACTAATTTAGCTTTAGCAGAAATGGAAGTTTCACTCATTGTTTCAGCTTTAAATCGATCAGCGATGCGTAAATACTGTATGAAGAAGGACTCAGTTTGACTAAGGTCTCAAAAGGAGCCACGACCATCGACAGATTAGTTGGCAGGTTTTGGGCTTAAAATGAGTATGCCAAGTGCCAGGAGCTCAGCTTAAGGCTGTTACGAGTCGCAGTTGCCGAGCGGGAGAGGAATACACCGGGGCGAGTAAAAGTGGTGACTTTTTGGTCTCCAAGATATTTTTCACAGCAGGAAGCCACCTCCTCTCCACAGCATCAATTTTGGGGAAGGTAAATCCATAGACTTCCCAGGGAGATCAAGGTGTCCAACCTAAAATCAGGCACAGCATTGCTAGGGTATTCATTTTATTTTTTTAGGGCAGGAGGTCTGGTGGTTAAGCGATTGGACTTGTGGATTCAAATGTGAGGAGAGCTGCACTGCTTCCTCCTGGAGACGGGATTTGATGTTTCTTTTTCTTGGATAATGTAATGATGAGTATCTGGCTGATTAATAACACAGTCACCATCTGCAAATAGGAAGCCAAACCTATCAGAGTCAGCCTGGAGGAATATTAGTCTTATCTTATTCTACTGCACTGAAAAAGATTAAGAATTATGGGTTAATCCTTCAAAACACTGTGACTTCACGTTTCCTGCTTTTTGCAGTTTTGATACGCTGTAAAATTCAGAATTCTTGACTATGTCAGTCGTGTGTGAAGCCTGAATCTGCATGTGAATTTTGTCAAAAAATCACCACAGTCAACAATATTAAATGGTATTATTGTACTTAATATCAAACATGAAAAGTCATTCTCTCCAGAAGTAAACAGCTTTTGTAAATAATACCCAAATAAAATGCAACGATTTATTGCAGGTTGCAAGAATTTCATCTGAAAAACTACAAAAGATATGATATTAGTGGTTTGACCCATGAGAGAGACGAGGCTGGTCATTTGTATTCTCAGTGAAATAATTACATTCTAGGAAACCGTTTACTTGAGTCAGGAATTGTTGAATGCTTATTAATACCGTGATACAAAAAGACTTACTCTGACTTCCAGGGATGAACCTCGGTGGGGTTTGTGTGTTTTATTTATCACCACTCATTATCATTTAATCAAAGCTTTTTGCACATAATTGCAATTCTTCATAAGGGAAAGTGTCTCTGGCCATCGTCAGACTCACTGACCTGTTGCAGTATTAATGAACAGAATCATCAATTACTGCCGCCTGTATGAGCTGTGACTTTTATAATGCTATCATCATTCCCATATCGGGGTCTGAGAGTCAGAACTGCATCAGTTGCCGGCCTGGTTTTGCACGTTTCAAAAACTCATCCGAATATTCAGAATCATTATGCTGTAACTCGCAAAACGTGTCAGAAAGGGACAGTCACCAGCCGTGACTATCCTGGTCGGTCAGCCTATCCTTAGCGGGCCAGGAAGCTCAGCACTTGTAGACAGGAAGTGCCGTTCTAAGGGGCGTAAAATGATGCTGCCTCAGTTTTGGGCACACAGACACCACACGGGAGTGGGGGCTGGGGGCTCCACTGTTCTGGCCTCATTACAGCCAGACCACTGTAAAAGATACACATTGCAGTTAGTTTTCTGTTCATAGTCGTCTACAGTTCCTTCTCTGGTTCTTTTATTTCCGTGTTCTTTTCACAAGACGCGATTGTGTGTATGCCCTGTGATGGACTGGCATCCTGACCAGGACATTGCACCGCCTTCAGTGTTCTATGCTAAGGCTCCCCTATAACCCTCTACTGGATAATTTCAATTCAATTTATATTTATATAGCACCTTTAACAAGAAGCACTGTCACAAAGCTCTTTACATAGCCCTGGGCCCAAGGGTCCCCAGAGAGTAAGCCAAGGATGACAGTGACAAGGAAAAACTCCCTCGGGAGGAAGAAACCTTGAGAGGAATCAGACTCAAAGGAGAAGCCCATCCTCCTCTGGCGGGCACCGGGCAGGACAAGCAGTTGGTAGATGGATAGGAAACATTTCTTATTATTGGTGTCATCGCTGATTTTTAATCTAGTGACAACTTCTCAGGTACATAAAGCCACACACATGGGTATGTCAGAGAAAATGCCATCTCCACTCTTTTTAGCTTTAATCATACATGAGAAAGCATCTCCAAACTGTCACCTAGTGACAACTTACCAACGTGCACGCGGTCCTTTCTCATGCCTGATGTGGCTAACGCAGCTCATTCATAGAAGAGGAATGTGTACGTACTGTGTATGATATAATAAACAAGGACGCGAAAAAGAAAGTCGATACTGAGATAGCAGTAACATTGGCAAGAGGAACGTGTACGTACTGTGTATGATATAATAAACAAGGACGTAAAAAAGAAAGTCGATACTGAGATAGCAGTAACATTGGCACAGCGTCAGATTTATCACCTTGCTTGATACTACGATTCGCACACAGCCACTTCACTCACAATGTTAGTTTGTAGCTTAGCTTAATCTGAGTTCCTTAACCATGATGCCACCTGCTGCTCCTCTCAGTTGTTGCGCCTGGAGAGCCGCACCAGCCTAAGCACTGAAGACCAGCTGTGCTGTAAGCAGGTAGTGCCAGTGACCTGCCGCGGACCCCACAGAAGTGCTGTCAGCGGATCATTATTTATTGAACCTCTCCAAGCCTCAAAGATTCCACGTGCTACTGGAGTCTGTGAGTCACCAGAGTCGCTCACTCAAGGCAATGGGATGTAAAGACGAGGATGAGGCACGGCTTTCCCGTATGCCTGCTATATTTTTGTCATGTCTGCATGGTCTTGTCCAACTTAAGTATCTTTGGCTACACTCGGCTACCAGCAGCAGGAATTTGAAAAATAAACTTCTCTTCAAAACCAAAGTAGTATCTCCAAGAATAGCAAAATGGACTTTCCTCTAGTTAAAGAGTTCACCCAACAGTTTAAACGTAAAGCTTGAAGTTGCAGACTTGATAAATTCAGTCTTCATAATTTAATTCTGTATTTCATCTGTAGTATAAGAATTGGAAATTTGGGAAAACCTGCAGTCTGTCCTTTGTTGTCAGAAATCTGTGTTACGTTTGATCGTTGATAAGGTGTGAGGTGGTGGTCTACCCCACTCATCTACTGGGTTATGAAGAAAAAAATGTGGATCTAAATCTCACATTCTAAAGAAAATTATTCACATTCAGACAAATGCCAGAGAAGTAGTCAGAGGGAAACACTTCAAAAGCATACAAAAACATTAGGTCTGACTGATATGCCGTATTGTCAGGCAATTTATTTGCTTATCGATTTACGCTGTTTCTCTGGCTTGGGAAGATCGATGTTGCAGTGAAGTACTCAGGGTGACGAGCTGCTTCTCTTGCTGCCTCCTGAAAGTCACAGCTGAGAGCCCAGAGTCTGGCCTGCAGAAATATTTCCAGCCATAGAAGGAGTGAAATGCTCATTTTCTGCCAAAATCCAAAAAAAAAAAATGTAGCAAAATTGTGCTTTTGTAGAGGGAAGTTTCCAGCTCGTGTCAGCAGTATCCAGTCCAGCAGATACGACCGTATCTGCAGTAGTGGATTCCATTGAGTATTGGTGCAAAAACTTGGAGCCAAGAGGAAATCGTCTGAGAATTTCTGTGACGGCTGATACACAAAAGTCTGAAAATGTTGACGTGGGGAATTTTGCCTGCAATTTCAGGCAAGCTTCAGCTTTTTACTTTCGGATGGTTTATCTAATTTATTTCTTTGTTACTGCCTTTAATTAATGACGCCTTCATTGATTTTTCTCTTGATGACCCGCTTATTTGAATGCTACGAGTGACGCAGCCCTGCTGGCATTTAGTGTGTGCTTCCCTTGGGCAGTGCTGGACACATTTGACATTGTACATCTGTGACATATTATCTAAATTACTATTGAACACTGCGGCTCAAAAGTTCCATTCTTTCATGAAGGCTCTAGAAAGTGAAGACATTTTTACAGAGTTTTAACTGGCTCCAGTAGGAAATAAGTTGTTCTTTGAGAGCGGAGGACATGCTTTCTTGTTAGCGTAATACGATGATTTGCTCTTGCTGGGGCTTGGTGAAAATGGAGGGCTGGCTGTGGAGCCACAGCTGCGTGGCTAATACGCTAAGCATGCAAATTTGTCCCCCGTCACTCAAAACGCTTTACCCTTTGAGCAAAGGCACTGCTGGGATCTGATTCTGAAAATGGATGATTGTTCAGAAGTCCTGAAGCTGCAAATATCGCATGTCCTTTTTGGTCTTTGTTCCACAATCGCAGTAAATAAACCTGTTTATACACTTTTATAGGTCTCTTTCTCATTTAAAAGGCGTTGCCTTGGGTATTGACAGTCACACGTAATGTGTGGTAAAGGGAGACACCCTGAGGAGATAGCAGATACTGCAGCTTGTGAAATTGAGCATTGAAGCCTAAGCTTGGTAGCAGGCTGATAGGTCTCATTGTTGACTGGACTTCAGAGATCAGCTGGAAGGAGCCAATTTAAAGCCCTCCTGGCACATGGAGATTCCCAGCCAATAAGAGTGTTTACTCGTGAAGATTCCCGACCAATGAGATCATTATCTCGTGAAAATTCCCGACCAATGCGAACCTTAATTCATGAAGATTCCCGACCAATGAGAGTCTTAACCCATGAACCTTATGGATTAGTGGGAGTCTCGGGTCATTAATTTTGTGCAGTCTTCATACCATCTCTACGTCCCAAATTGATCCCAATGAAAAGTGCTTTTAATTACCTCTAAGTGTCATTTTCCGAAGCCAAAGGGTTACTCGAATGATATAAATGTTTATATGTCATTCGTACAATGTACCTCCATAGTTAATACTGAACTTTAACACCCAGACAGCAGTGCTTCAGGGCCCTGCTGTGATTCCCGTCTTCTTACTAAGGGGGTCTCTGTAGCGTCTGGACGGGAGCCTGTCAGACCCATCACTGATCTTCTTAGGAAGGAGAGGCAACGTCAGACTTGATATCCACCTTGCGAACATCTGAGTGGGCAACAGTCAGTGAGAGAATTAGGTCATCAGACTGCCTTCTCCAAACTCACAACACTTCCAAAGCCAAGCTGTAGACACCTGCAAGGAAAAGTCCACCTGTGATTCTGAGAGTTCTGGTAACATTTCTGAAAATGGGAATGTATCACGTGACAGAGATTTATGTTACCATTCATCCTGTAGCCAAGTTATTCATGTATCTGTATCTTTAATGTATTTGTAATTACAGCACTGTCCCTTTAAGTGCCTTGGAGCAGCTGTGTCAGAGATGATGATGATGATGATGATGATGACCTTTCAAGGTATAGTCTTGTGGAATTTCTGCTGTTATTTTTCAGAAGATCTGCCTTTTTTTATAGAATTAGGCGATGGAATTTAACAGACCTTAAATAGGCTTATAAATATTCTGGAATGGGTCTGCTTACACGCTTAGAGGTCTTGAGGTTTTCAACTGAGTCTTACTAGAACCAAAAGGAGCCAAGCTTGAATTGCTTTCTGGAGAAATCTTTTTTTTTTTCTACTTTACTGAGTAAACTTGGAAGTTTTGATCACAGCAAAAATATCTGGAGGAGACAAGCGTGTCTCTCCCAGAGAAAGGAGGGGCCTTCGGTGAAATTTCTGAGTACGTATAGCTAAAGTAATGTGCATCATTTCAGAGATACCGCTGCTCCCTAATCATCTCTCAAATAATATGAAGCATTTGCATAAGTATACAGTTCACCTACTCTCTGTGGTAGGGAATGAAAATGCATCGATGGTGAGCTTCTCTCTCTGGCAGCAGGAGCTGTTTTAATTTGGCTATTAAGACAAGGCTGATCCAGCAGAACTGGAATCAAATTACAGATGAACAGAGACAGTAGGGTTGAGGACACCTCGCCAACAAATGTCGTTGTTATTCTTTAGCTCATAATAAATTTGTACATATAGATAAACAAAAGATGGGTATGCTTTGGCTTTGGACTATGTGGTAGTTCTGAGTCTGATCTTCATTGATGACGAGCAAAACAGAGACAATGGAGACTGAAGTTCCAAGGTGCTGGATGAGGAACGCAGCTGATGGAAGCCTGACATCTTCCTTTGCAAGATTCTTCTTAGATGTTCTGCATTATGACGTAGCGATTGGGGAGTCAAAATGTCCACCTGGAACCTTCTTCTCCCACGAGTCCATCTTGGGGATAAATCCTGGGACAGAACCTACATACTGTAGTGATTAAAAAGGGTCACCAAACCTGAAAAGGATACCGTAAAAAAAACCTTTAACAGTTTAGAGAGGCTCTGTCAGCCGGTGTATTCCAAGGCTGAGGTTGTTGTATCAGCAACCTGCCCTGGCAGTCATGACTCAGCAAGGCGCGTAACACCTGCCTGCCCTGCCCTCCTGAGCATTACTGATGGGGGGGGTGAACCTTTCTGGTTGGCCAACAGCCGAGCGTTTCTCCGGGTTCTGATGTACAGTTTATTGCAGATGGGTTATCATGAGTATGTGGCTTATTTTAACACCAAACTGACGTGGGTGATGACACCGAGACTGTGGAAGAAGAATGGGCAATAGCTGGATATTCTGCGGGGGGGCACCAAAATAGCATTTAGGGGACTTTGTTAAAAGAAAGAATGAAGTTTAAATGTGTACATGTGCAGTTAATCGACATTTCTGTCAGTTCCTGGGTATGTGCTTTTCTGTGTTGTACGGTCATTGTACTCACGCTGATTGCCAGCATCTCTGAAACCTCGCAGCCTTTATGCTGAGTATGTACCAGCTGTGACAGCTTTCCCAAGTGACCAAAATCTCTGCAGCCACCAAGCTGCACTGAAGTTCCGCTGGCTGACTTTCGGGCCGCTCTCCTGTTTCATCATTTTAAAGACAGTGAAAACTTCAACACCCCCCCCCCCCCCCCCCCCCCCCC
>JAACJT020003105.1:0-10529 GCA_009936485.2 Gymnarchus niloticus | reverse complement strand
GGAGGACAGGGTGGCCTGGCGTGCTGTGGTCCATGGAGTCGCGAAGAGTCGGACACGACTGCATGACTAAACAACAAACAAGGGATCACGGATCAATTTGAAACATCAAAATACTTAAAGAAATTATGTTGCCATATGCCAAAGAGGAAATGCCCCTGAAATGGGTGTTTCAACAAGATAAAGACCCCAAACATACAAGTAAGCGAGCAACATCTCGGTTCAAGACAAAAAGGACGGAGGTAATGCAGTGGCCAGCTCAATCCCTTGACTTCAGTTGACCCCATTGAAAACTTGTGCGGTGACACTAAAATGCAGTTTCTGAAGCAAAACCCAAAAATTCACAGGAACTGTGGAATGTATTTCATTCATCCCGAAAAATGTTAACACTGCTATTTTTTGGAACAGATTAATATTCCTTTTTGCTTCCTGTAAAATAATAACGCAGACTCGATGAAACTTGTTAATGCTTTGATTTGGAATTGAATGTGTAATGTTTCCACTACATTTGAAATATGAAAATAAAAGCTATTAAAAATATTTGCACTTTATTCACTTTTTAAGGTACTTCTTTTTGAACACAACTGTAAATCTACCCGGTTCTTCTCTTGCACATTATCTACATTTATCAAATGTTGTGCCATGTCTTACTGTGGTGTCTGTCATCTCTGCATCTTCACATCAAACCAAACCATTGTTACACGATGACAAATAACTCAGCTCATTTTTCACAAGTTCAAAGCCTGCAATGCTGTTGACATCACTTTAACATCTCTGATATCGATCACTGCCGCTCCGTGCTTCAAGAGAACTAGTACTGTGCACAAAAAAAAAAAAGGCTCTGTCTGAATGACTACCAGCGAGCATCACTAGTCTCAGCTGTCATGAAGTGCATGGAGACATAGTACATGAGATTTTTGTATAAAGTTTGGGTACTGGAAGATTATGTCAGTGGCTGACACCATCTCTTTGAAACTTCATAACACCGTCAAACTGAATACCACCACTTATGCCAAGATGCTATCCATCTACCTCATCTCAGCCTTCAACACCATTGTGGGAAACAAGTGGGGTGTGCTACAAAGCAAGTTATTCATAAACTGAGCTAAAAAGCAGTGTTAACTAACCGTGATTTCTGCAATCAGTATTAAATGATACTATGATTGTGAACTATGATTCAACCAGCGTGACCAAGCCAGTAAACCCCATAGGTTTCAGCATCTTTATCTGCAATTGGGTCCTGTCAATCTTGACAGCCAGTTGTGAAAATTGAGATTAAAATTTCACTCTACCCTGTTTCAACACCAGGACTCTCCATTTCTGTAGCCTGTGCCCAAGGCTGTAACACAGGGCTGTCCAATTATTTTTTCTCGAGGGCCAGATTATCAAATGTTAAATGTAGGGAGGACCAAGCACAACTCTTGGATCTCAATGCCAGGGCTGTACAGACTAGCCAAAACGTGCGACTGGGGGGTGGTGGGGGAGCTTACTGTGCAGCCCAGCTCCGAAGTAACCACGGTAACTGGTCTCATCACGATAAGAGTGAATCTTCATCTAGGAGTGAGCTGAAAGAGCTGACGTAGTGGTGCCACAAAGTGCTCAACCTGAAGATCAATAAAACGGGAATTGCCATCGACTTCAGGAGACAACAGGAGTGACACACCAAAACATCATTAATGGCTCACCAAAAGAAACCATTACCAACTTGAGGTTTCTCAGCCACTAGATAGCAGAGAGGCTGAGATGCAGAGGACACACTGATGCATAATCCTCATAAATACTGTACCTGTCAGCATCAATTTCTTAAAGTATGATGGAGTCACAGACCAGGCCATAACAATGCACTGACTAGGCCTATATCATGGGATCAAAAACACAAACTGTTCGCGAGCTGTTCTCACTCCAGTAGTCGGGTAGGAGGTTTTATAGCACCAGAACACTAACTACCAGATTCCAGAACATTTTCTTCCCTCAATCTGTATGCATCACCACATCATCTAAATTTGTACTATTGTAATATTACTTGTACATACACTGTGTGAATTGTAATGTGAATTGCATCATGAATTGAAATTCGTTACTCGTTTTCACTTTATTATTGTACTTGTATTATCTTGTCTGTTTGGTACATTTTTGCATACTATAAATTCTTGTACAGTTTGGCTAAGCAAGTAAATATTGTAGGGTACCAAGTGCACAGGATCAATAACATCTTGAATTACCTGCCTGCCAAAAAAATATCTCAAGAATGTAGCTACATTTTCAAAGGTTGTACTTAAGATGGACCAGGTTTTAAGTGAAACGTGGTATCAGAAGTGTCACGGACACCATGTCACACTCCCTGTATTCAAAATTCCCATAAATTACCTATAGAGAAAGATCAGATCATACTGCCGAAAGACCCTGTACACTAAAGAATGCATACTGTATTCACATAAATTAAACTTTTCATAACCTGTGGGATTTCCTAGGTGCTTCTATAATCTGTAAAAGATGCCGTAAACCATGATGCGGAAACCCCTAAGACTGTTATCAGTTGAGTGTTGACAGTGCATCTGACATAACACTGCCACATCCCTTTGTTACTCTGACCCTGAAGAAGTCTGGGTATAATAGGAAGTCACATCAGGAGAAACAGTGCAGCAGGTCCCTTTTCATTTGGTAGGAGATAATGACATGCTAGCTGACCATTACCTGCTTTTCTCAGCTTTGGGAGTAAAGATTCGTGTTAGGCCACTGCCGACCTATTTTTAACTCTTTTGAATCAAGTCAATTAGGTCACCTTGTAATGGTGGGTAATTCTACAGTGTGAAACAAATATATTCACAGTACCTCCCAGTTTGGTGCTTCTTGAATACAGCAGGTCTCAAACACACTAAAAAGGCTTTCTAGTTCGCAATTCATTGTTGAAAAAGGTATACCCTTTTATGTTATAACATTCTTGAAATGTATACGGGGTAGATTATGTGTTTTTCATAATGTGCAGAAGCAATAGCTAAACGAAAAAAAAATATAATACCTTAAATGTCGAGTTGAAAGCAAAATTAAACATACAATGGTGCTTGAAAGCTTCTGAACCCCTCAGAATTTTCTATATTTCTACACTAATTGGACCTATGACACCACCAGATTTTTTTAATACCAGTCTCAAGTAGTAAAGAAAACCCAATTCAACAAATGAGAAAGTATTTTACATGGTCATTTATTTTTTGAGAATAATGATCTAATATTACATATCAGTGTGCAGCAAAAATATGTGAACCTCTAGGATTACCAGTAAATTTGAATCAGGTCTTGTCAATCAATGGGATGACAAGCAGGTGTGACTTGGGGCCTTGATTTATTTATAGAACAGGAATCTATCACAACACCTTTGTTGAAGTATCAAGGCTCAAACAAAGGAAATTTCTGAGGACCTCAGGAGTTGTTGATGCTCAGCAGGCTGTAAAAGGTTACAAAACCATCGCTAAAGAGTTTGGACCCCACCAATCCAGAGTCAGACAGATTGTGTACAAATGGAGGAAACTCGAGACTACTGTTACCCTCCCAAGGAGTGGTTGATCAACAAAGATCACTCCAAGAGCAAGGAGTGTAATATTCTCAGAGGTCACAAAGGAACCCAGGACAACTTCTACACAAAGGCCTATCTCACATGGGCTAATGTTCGAGTCCAGCATCAGGAGAACACTGATGGACAAAGTTGTGCATGGCAGGACTTCAAGGAGAAAACCACTGCTCTCCAAAAGAACATTACTGCCTGTCTACCGTCTTCTAAAGATCACGTGGACAAGCCAGAAGCTTACTGGAAAAATATTTTGTGGACGGATGAGAAAATAGAACTTTTTCCTGCTTAAATGAAGTGTTATGTTTGGAGAAAGGAAACCACTGCATTCGAGCATAAGAACCTAATCACATCTGTGAAACATGGTTGTGGTAGAGTCATGGTTTGGGCCTGTTTGGCTGCATCGGGACTAGGACAGCTTGCCATTGTTGGAGCTATTAATTATACCAGCGAATTCAAAAGGAAAATGTCAAAACCTCTGTCTATGCACTGAATCGCAAGAGAAATTAGGTCACGCAGCAAAACAACAAATCTAAATATTCAAGTCATTCTACCAACGAATGGTTAAAGAAGAATTTAATGTTTTGGAATGGCTAAGTCAAAGTCCTGACCTTAATCCCACTGAAATGTTGCGGAAGGACCTGACGTTGGCAGTTCATGTGAAGAAGCCCACCAGCATCCCAGAGTTGAAGGTGTTATGTATAGAGGAATGGGTTAAAATTCCTCCAGTGCAGTGTACAGAAGAGTCACTGGAAACTTTTAGTTGCAGTTGCTGCTGCACAAAGGGGTCACACCAGATACTGAAGGCAAAGGTTCACATACTTTTGCCATACACAGATATGCAATACTGGATCATTGTCTTCAAATAAATGAGGAAGTAAAATAGTTGTGTCTCATTTAACTGGGTTTAGGACTTGTGTGAAGATGTGGTTTTAGGTAAATAGATACTTTATTGATCCTGGGTGGGAAATTCAAGGTCACATTCATACTGAAAACGCTAAAGGGTTCACAAAATTTCAAGCACCACTGTATGAATAATCACATGGACATACCCCTGGAACTAGTTTTTATACACATGCTAAGCATGTGAAGATTTCAGCCCAAAAACTATAACCCTACATTTTTAAACTGACCAAACGTGTGGCAAAACAAATTTAATTCGAATCCATTTCTCAGCATGTTGAGAACCATGCTTCAAATGATGTTTCACAGACATCCACCTGCTGTTAAAAAAAAAAGGACATTCAGTTCCACATTTCCTAGCAGTACACTTGAACATAGTAGTTTGACTCAATTATAAAATGTAAAAATTGTTACATCACCCATCTATCCATCCAGTGGGGTGAGGATGATGTTACAACAGTACTTGAACCATAAGACACAGAACCTTCATGTCAGCTTGGAAGTCATCTTTCTTCACCAGGCCAGTGGCTGCTGCTATGTTTCCAGCCCCAGACATGACAGCTCCACCCAACTGAGAGGCTTGCTCTTTAGTCTTCTCAGCCACTGCAGTGCAAACAGTAACGTTAGCTCAAGGTCTTTTATTGAACCATGCATCAATCAGCACCTCCAAAAACAGAACACTAATAATTGAACTCTGACAATATATACTGGGGGAGAAAAAGACAAGCTATTTCCATTCTAATTACTTTTAGCACACCACCATTAGATGTCAGGGTTGTGCCATTTAAAGAGAAATAGCATCCAAAATGGCTTTATGTTTCTATATGTGGACAAGGACATGCCACATGCCTGTCTTTATCATGCCTTTCAGAGTGCTAATATGGGAAATGTGTATAATGCTAAAACCATGCATGTACACGGATTTTTAAATAGCGCCACAGTTAACTTACCGGTTGCAACACTGTCTTTGGTCTTGCTACCTGTTGAGACAAAATGAAATCGCTCAAATCACAACACAGTGTAAGCAACTAGAGAAATAAAATGTCAAATATTAACTTCAATTTTTTGCGTCTCAGAACTGCATTATAGAAAAACTCTTGACCTCTCATTAAGCAGGTGATTTTAGACCACTGTCACTTTCATTGAAGTTTGAAATGTATTACTCCAGCTTGTTGTGATTTGACACACTGATTCACAAACGCTGGGGTGTAATGGAAATGGCCCTTGAACTCCAAATTAAAAGGCAACCCAACACGTTGTGTACGGCATTTCATTAAATTTTAGCACAACATAATACATGGGCCTGTATACTTAAATAGCTTTTGAAAACGTTCAACATCTTCATTCAGATGTCCGGTATCCCCATCATTCTGCCACACACACACGTCACAATTTATTTTCCACCATCGCCCTAAACACGAAACATTTAGTGTTTCGGTACGTAAACCCCCTACTGTGACAGTCCTTATGCTCTCATTGTACAGAAATAAAAACAGAGCACCGAAAAATTGCAGGCAAATCAAAAGGAAATGTGTTGATAAATCTACAAAATCTGAAGTGTTGGGCCAGTGTGAATAACAGAACATTGTACATGCATGTCAAACAGATCACTAAAAGTCTCCCCTTTTGAGGTTCAGCAATGGCATTTGAATACAAGCTATCCGATCTTTAAAACAAGTTCAATTTAGATAGCTCTAGAATATTCCCTGTTGTAGAGGGGGCTTGTAGCTGTGTCCCAAGAAGAAATGAGAAGTATTGCTCTTGCATAATTTAACACTGTCTAAATACAGACAGGCATGAAACTATTATGAAAGCTATACTTAAGCTTTTTTTTTTTTTTTTTTTTTTAAAAAACACTCCATACTCTTTTTGGGCCATAACAAAAGCCCACTAAAACTGGATACTAACAAGCAAAAACCTTCAGAAAATTCAATTAAGTGATCTCTGTACAAGGTACAAATGTCAGAATCTCAACTATTTTTGTGCCAGGCATCAGGCCAGACATGTTCATTCTACCGTGTCTGACCAGATGGTGTGCCGAGTTTCACTATACTCACTTTCACAAATGAAGGAAGCCCGTGTCTGATGGAGTATTCTGCTGTTGCGAGTAGGCATACTGCTTAAAATGCATGCCATAGCACTTATCTGTTTGTAAGATCTCAAATGTATCATTGTAAATGAATTTACACTTGTCAGCCAGATCTGTAGAACTAAGTGTTCACAATATTTCAAAACATGCTTTATACCAAAGGGGAAGGGGGGCGGGGGGGGAGACAATGGTTTGATTGCGATACTCAAGCAGTACTGAATGTTAAAATATGACCGGGTGACCAAACTGCCAAATAATCATAAACTAACATATGGTATAATAAATGCTTTCAAATGGATAAGCAGTAACAAAATCTGGTGATAGGATGTATGCACTTGGGACAATGTTACATACTGAACCACAGCTGAATAGTGGAGCATCCAAGTCCCTTTTCATATAGGCAAAGTGACTGGCCATTCAGCTCATGATCATTCTGAGAGACTCATTTTATCCCATAATATTAAAACAAATATTCACCTTTAAAAAAAGGTCATTTCCAGGTAAGGCCAATATTTTCTCTGCTTTTCCATTTGTCTTATTAAAACTTACTCCTAGAATTGCCAATGGGATAACTGTAGGCCAGTGGCCTATATTCCATCTCACTCCCACCCACCTTAGTAACAGCTCTCCAGTGAGCATCTCATGTCAGTAAGCAGCCAAAGGCACTAGGCTGTTGTTTTTCCAAGTTACAACTAATCACAGACTCAGTGAAGGCTGTTACATGCATTTAAGAATTCATGTTCTACTCATGTGACTAAGATTCCCAAAAAGTACATATATGTTGCCTCATCATGCTACATGTTAGTAAAACACCATGCAAGTTTTAATTACTGAAGCGGTTTCAGAGGATAATAAACAGGTAGCGTCACAAAATCCTGGGAATTTTCAAAGTTGGAAACTTTCCATGGGAATTAACAGGGATATATGAGAATTAATGGGAATAAACTGGAAATTTGCTGGTTGACCTATAACAGGGAACTTGAATGTAGTTGGAAAATAAAAAAAACTTGCAGCATAATCTTGGTTAAAACAAAAGATTTGTTTGTATTTTTCCCCAGCTTAATTTCCTATGGAAACTGAGAAGTTTTCCAGAAATTTCCTGCCCCTTTGCAACCCTATAAATAGGTCATAATGTTAAGAAAAAAATTCTCAGTAATTAAATTCAGCACAATTACACAAAGGTGCCAACAAGCTCTCAGCAATGAATAAAGTTGTAGTGTTTAGGCAGCTGAGACAAAATTCACATGGAAAAATCCAACTTGGAAAAACTAGTACAACTCATTGACTTTCATTTTAAGAGGGCTTAACATAGATTTAATATTCCACCATATGACTAATCACACCTGAGGCAAAAGTGTTAAAATATCTGCCTTTAGTTAAACACCAGACTGCAGTGTATCTAAAGAAATGTTTGTACGTTTTCTTTCATTTACACAATGAACGGGCAGCAGATACAGAAAGAATGAGGGGCAAATAGATGGCCAAACTCCTATTTACTGTCACCATTCATGAAGGCCAAAGCATTGTTTCCTGTGTATTTTAGGCCAGTTCACTAGCAGTAAATTCTTATTCAACTTTATGCCTGAAAATACCCAACACCCGTCTGACTCACACAGCTTTCCATATCTTCAAGGGACATTATTTTCAGGAGTACTGATAAAATGCAATGTTATAGCAACAACTTTATAGAAAACAATGGACAATCACAGCCTGTCAAAGCCACCAAAATACCTTTACTGGTATACAATTGGCATTATAGATCATGTCAGATACAAGCAAAGTGCCATTTACGCTGTTTTTAAAAAAAGGCACCCTAAAAGGCACTTGCGCATTCAGATAATTCCCCACACAGATTAAGCTAAATGCAGTTATACATATCTTTAAACCATTCCACCCCCAGGCATTACACCCATGACAGAATCAGTAAAAAAAAAAAAAAAATCCCCAATAACACTGGCCTCTTTACCAACTCCCTACGGTTGATGATGTCTCCTGTCCCTCAGGAGCTGCTGCATCCTAATGGTAACTGAAACCAGGATGTTATGAAACCGCCATTCTGCTACGGACAGCAAGAGCATTAAGTAGCATGACAAACACCAGAGGGCATCTTAACACATTCATGACACGGAGTTTCACAAATGGCACTCCTAGTCTTTCCAACACCAGTTCAAGAACTGTGTGGCTTTAAAGCAGAGGGAAGGTGCCAAGCAGTAAGCCACCGTGTACGTTCAATGGCCTCAAACTTCTGTACATTCAGCTGTACACTGCATATGTATGCAATACCTCTAATAGGCTACAGAGGTTATGTGCATATTCTAAAGACAATTTTGCAAAGCTGCCCTTCAAAATAACTAAACTTGCATCAGATGCAGTAAAGCCAAATAAAACTGAAGATGAATTCACTGGAATGATGTAATCAATATGTAAAATTGGTAAGTTAAACCAACATTTGTTCTCTTTGTAAGGACATCCAAAAGGAAATTCTGACTGCAACGAGTTCTCTCCCCAGGCCTCCTGGCAAATTCTGTCACTAGCCATCTGCTCAATTTTATTAACCGTGTGACCAAATTTAAAAAACAAATAGTGAAAACAGAAAATATCAGCAAGGCTATCCATGTTATACACATGTAAAGCACAAAAAGCAATACCTGATTGACAGTCCATTCAAGTTATGCACAAGTATATATTTGTAGCATAATTACAGCATTGTACATGATGCACTGAAACCGTTAAAAAGCAGCTTTTTGTTTGACAATAACCCCTTCGGCCACGTCTCTCCATATATTCATCGGCATGTCCTGGCCTATTTTCCATTAACTTCAGGGGAAGTCAGTTGTCAATATTTTGTGACTGTTGGCAAGTAATTGATTTGGCAGGGGTCTAAATCCCACCAAAAAGCATTTTGATATTAAAGACTAACTATTATAACATGCACTATACAGCAACAAAAAAATTTTCTTTTATGCTTTCTAGAGTTGGTAAAAGATTACATACTGAAAGCACATTTAACAGAGTCTCACGTAATATAAAGCAGTTAAGAAAAATTTCCTAAACTCAGTCAAGGCCTACATTAAGGATGCCATTTCAGAATTTTAAATATTTTCCTTTCTTGTCCTACATACAACTTTCTAGATGCCATTAACAGGCTAAATTTCTAAAGAATGACATTAAAAATTTAATGTCAACATGGAAATGTACTCAAGCCACCGAATGATTTTGCGAGGAAAAGATTTCCATGTCTGAGGTATCATATTGCATTAAAAAACAAAAACCTGATTATCAGAATAATAATAATGCCTTATAAACATTATGGTGAATGACCGTGATTCTTGGAGCAAAACCATAGACCACTGCATGCAGTGCTGTGCCAGAAATGAATCCATCACTAGTATCATCCAAATACATGGCTGACTTGCTTTGATTAGAGAGCAGCAGGCCATCAGTGGTCCTCAAAACCCCAGCTGCCCCCTGCTGGGTGGAGTGGACCCACCAGCTGTGCAGGAGCGGGGAGGAGAGAGAACGGCATTATTCCACGTGCTCCGACCTTCCACACTGAATTTCATTTAAGCTTAGTGCTAAAGCAAGCTGTAAGTTGTGAAAGCTTGGAGTGTTCCAAAGTATTACACCAAAAACTGCAAAATTTAAGAACCTTGGTCGTGCCACAATGACAAAATGTCATCTGCAACAAAAGTAATGGGCTCTAAGGTAAAATTTTTATTATTCCTCATGCAGCTGCAATAACCAAAAGAAAACTACGCAGCCTATGTACAGCATAAGCTCACAGCTGATATGGTGCTACCATGAACGTAATACTGATCAAGCAAATTAACCACACCTACACAGAAAGTTAAATGTGGGGGGGGGGGGGGGGGGGGGGTGTCTTGGTTTACATTATTTTATTAGGGGTAGAAAAAAAATTTTCCCCAGTATTATTTTTTTTTTCGGTGTCATCACCAAAGGGAAATTTTTTGTGTGTTG